>CAKAKR010050502.1:0-11124 GCA_916700685.1 Adelosebastes latens
ATATATGTGTGTGTATATATATATATATATATATGCTCCATGACCATGTTAGAAGAACTTGTTACTCTCGTAAAAATATTTAAAAAAATAAATAATTAATATATTTCAGACAATTACACAGGAACAGTTTTTCCCCTCAGGCCATCAGACTTTTAAATAGATAATTAAAAAGACAATTCCACAGTGGAAGGCAGCATATTGCACAGCATTACAGTCCATTCAGTTCAGGTGTCAGTAATGATATGGAGGTGAGGTGTATTTGTGTTCCTCTTTAATGTCCTTTGCCACCAGTCTTATCACATCATTTAAGTGTCAATAATCACATAATGAATGTATACTAGTCACACTCACGCTCTTGTCGATGTCCAGCTTGAGCTTCTTCTGAGAGATGCTCTTCTGGATCCTCTTACTGAAGGAGGCGTTTCCAGCGGAGCGGCCGCAGCGCTCTCCGTCCTCGATCAGACAGCAGCTCTGGCCGTAAAACGGAGGAGCCGGAGGTCCATCGTGGCTGTCCTCCTCTGTACTAAACCCATTCATCCTGTACTAGTGTAATCTCCAACAATAAATAAACAGAAACAGTAAAAAACAGCGCTGTTCTACACTGTAAAGCCTCTTGTTGACGTCCTTTTGTGAAAGTAGCTTTAGCTTTTAGCTGCAGGACCGCAAGGTGGCTGAATCTAACAGACTCCTCTGGTTTAAACTCTTATTTCCTCGTTAACAACACAATACTTCTCCCTAAGATTCGCACAGCACTTCAATAACATCCCGAGCTAAAACTCCAGCAACTTACTTTGAAAAAACCCCACACATTTATCTTTACAGACTGCTTTCTTTCAGGAACAAGCTCCGTACAATGGGGACATGCTCCAGTCTCTCTCCGTAGGCGGAAGTTGCCAACTCGGATGCTGATTGGTTAATTTTGCTTAGAGGCGGGGCTTAGCGGGTGAACTCTGCGATGCGATTGGCTGTCAGAGACATCTATCTTTTGTGCAGCTCTTCCGGTGTCATGTTTTTCCTACTATATGAGTTAAAAGGTGGCGTCACCGCCTGTTTGTGGGACTTTTAACCACACTGGAGAGACATTTTCATCAGCTTTTTATAATGCATAAGTTGTATGAACATTTCAACATGTTGTCTGCATGATAAACTGATGTAAATGTGCACATTATTAAAGGGAAATCCACATTCATAAAGTAGGAAACTGGTGACACAAACAGAAACATTGTAAACATGTAACAAATGTCATACTTTTAACCACACAGGAGACTTTAGATAGTACATTTACATCAGCTTTTTATAATGCATAAGTTGTATGGATATTTCAACATGTTGTCTGCATGATAAACTGATGTAAATGTGCACATTATTAAAGGGAAATCCAATGGAAGCTGGTGACACAAACAGAAACATTGTAAACATGTAACAAATAGGCCAACTATTTGTTATATAGTTAATCTTTTACCACTTCTTCAAAGACTCATGCATGACTTTAGTGAATTGGTTTTGCAATGCTGCTGCAGGATATTGATAAATAGTCAAGTTTATTTTATATAGCACGTTTAAAAACAACACCATGAATGTGATTCCACCTTTAACCACAAGGAAGACACATTTTAATCAGCTTTTTATAATGCATAAGTTGTATGGATATTTCAACCTGTTGTCTGCATGATAAACTGATTTAAATGTGCACATTATTAAAGGGAAATCCACATTCACAAAGTAGGAAGCTGGTGACACAACAGAAACATTGTAAACATGTAACAAATGTCATACTTTTAACCACACAGGAGACTTGAAATAGTACATTTATATCAGTTTTTATAATGCATAAGTTGCATGGACATATCAACATGTTAACTGCATGATAAACTGATGTAAATGTGCACATTATTAATGGGAAATCCACATTCATAAAGTCGGAAGCTGGTGACACAACAGCAACATTGTAAACATGTTGGCCTATTTGTTATATTGTTAATAGTTTACCACTTCAAAGACTCATGCATGACTTTAGTGAATTGGTTTTGTAATGTTGCTGCAGGATACTGATAAACAGTCAAGTTTATTTTATATATATAGCAGGTTTAAAAACAACACCAAAGTGCTGTAGTGTGTCAACATCAATGTGGTTTCTCCTCAACCACAAGGAGGAGACAGAGCCTCACAAATGAGTATATATATCAGGGGAAATCTGACAATAAAATTCCTTCACATACTGTATAGTGTTACTGTCAGTCTAATTCAATATTCAATATTTTTGGTTACATCTTAAAGGTCCCTTATTGTAAAAAGTTTTTTTTATATTATAAAGCAGGTTTAAGTGCTTTTATAAATACTGTGAAAGTATCGAAGTGCTCAATATACGTAGAAATACACACAGCCCGTATTCAGAAATTGTGCGTTTGAAACAAGCCGTTATAGGATTTCTGTCTATTTGTGATGTCACAAATATACAATATTTAGACCATTACACGGTTTTAAACGTAAACGTTCTAAATGTCTCCTAGTTTATTTCCTGTTGCAGTGGATGTGAATGACATCAGCTGACAGGACTAACTAACTATATAACAAATAGGCCAACTATTTGTTATATAGTTAATCATTTTACCACTTCTTCAAAGACTCATACATAACTTTAGTGAATTGGTTTTGTAATGTTGCTGCAGGATATTGATTAATATTGATATTGATATTGATTAAAAACAACACCAACGTGCTGTAGTGTGTCAACATGGATGTGATTCCACCTTTAACCACAAGGGGGAGACAAAGGCTCACAAATAGAGTATATATATCAGGGGAAGGTTGACAATAAAATTCCTTCACATACTGTGTATAGAGCAGGGGCCAGCAACCTGCAGCTCTGGAGCCACATGGTGCTCTCTTTAGCTCCTCTCCAGTGGCTCCCTGTGGATTTTTAAAAATGGAAATGAATAACTGTTTTTTGTTTACGTTTTCATTTTTATTTATCATTGTTGTAGGTCTATGGTACGACGGTACAACGGAGTATTAGGGCCACATTGAGGAAAAAATAAATAAATCTGAGATTTCGAGAATAACGTCATAATATTATGAGAATAAAATCATTATATTATAAAGTAGTAATTTTGCGTGTTATTTTCTTTTTTTTCCTCATAAAGTTAAGACTTTATTCTCGCAATATTACGACTTTTTTCTCGTAAAGTTATGACTTTATTTTCGCAATATTACAACTTTTTTCTCGTAAAGTTATGACTTTATTCTTGTAATATTACGACTTTTTTTCTCGTAAAGTTACAACTTTCTTTCTCGTAAAGTTATGACTTTATTCTCTCGTAAAGTTATGACTTTATTCTCGCAATATTACAACTTTTTTTCTCGTAAAGTTATGACTTTATTCCCGCAATATTACAACTTTTTTTCTCATAATATTAGTGGCCCTAATACTCCGTAGTGCATTTGCACTTTGGCCCTCACTGCATTAGACTTATATACTATATACTTAGACTATAAACTGTGTTACCTTCATCACAATGATCAAATGTTTTGCGGCTCCAGACAGATTTTTTTTTTTTTTTTTGCCTAAAATGGCTCTTTTGATAGTAAAGGTTGCTGACCCCTGGTATAGTGTTACTTGGTTACATCTTAAGTATTGTGGCTATGATTTAAAGGAGTATTCAAGTGATTTAGAACTGCACTCCCATAAAGCTGGGAACATTAAAAAAAAGCATGGTCAAAATCAAAGCAGTAAAGGTTATACATCCTGACTCTCTCTCTATGAGTGAAGTTAAAAAAAATGTTTTTACAAATTATTATTCTCTATGTGCTCTTTTCTTTTCTTTATCTCTACATTTATTTAATTAATTAATCAATCAATTAATTTATTTATTTATTCAAGGTTTCTATCTTACTACCATGAATTATATTACTGTAGTACTTATTACTTTTAATTCTAACTTACTAATTAAATTATTTAAAAATGTATTTTTATGTTATTTGTCTGGGGAAGGTTTATTTTTCCAAGTATGTGTGCACATACAGGGAAAGGTAAAGAATAGACAGGACTGTTATGTACACAAGTATGTGAGAAAATAGGCGTATAAATATTATATAAAAAGCACCAATGACCAACAATAAAATAAGAAATGAAAACCATCTATATACAAGTCAAGTGTTCTGTAAAATTGTAATGTTTCCTGTTTCAACATGACAACCCTGTTTGCACAATGCCAGGTCCATAAAGAAATGCTTTACCCTGCTTGGTGTGGAAGAACTTGACCTGACCTCAACACCTTTGGGATGAAATGACACACCAGACCTTCATCATCCCAACATCAGTGTCCAACCTCACTGATGCTCTTGTGTCTGAATGGGAGCAAATCCCTGCAGAATCTGGTGGAAAAGCCTGAAACCAGAAGAGTAAGAGCTGTTCTAGCAGACTGGACCGGCCACATTACGAGTTGTTAGAGTTAATTTGGGGAAGCAGCCAGTCAGCAAATCCAAGAGAGCGAGAGGAAGCTTTTAAAAGCCCATTTAAACGTGAAGCCGTCTGTATAATGCGAGTTTACTAATGATGCTCTTTTGTTTGTTGCAATTCGTCTAATGTGATATTTGCTCTCATGTGCAAACTCTCTGCCTCATCATGCTCGCCTAATAGCTGAGAGAGGACAAGAAGTGAGGGAAGGATGAAGAGAGAGGACACCATAAAAAAAAAAATGCTAAAGGAGTAAAGACAATTGGATTACCTTTTTTTGTTGGTAATGGTCCTGGGCTCAATAAAGACTCTTTAATGGGGATCTTTGACAGGAGACTGTGGAGACGTAATAGCCTGGTGTCTCTTCTCACCCATGTATAGCTCACGAGTGGAGGAGAATACTGATTGTGTGCTGACTGATTGACTTTAAAAGTGGCAGATGATGGAGCGCCGGAACATTAACAGGTTTTTCACTTTGCAATTTAGAGGTTTATATCATCAGGGAAATGCCTCTAAGAGGCAATAACATGTAAAGTGGTCTCTCAATGTATTCAAAGTTGTCCCTGCACCTCTCTCTCTCTCTCAGAGCTGGTGTGACAAGTTGAGCGTTATATGACATCCCGTGAGACTCAAGGAAATGGGCCACGCTGAAGAGCAATATTACTTCAGCCATGAATAAATCACCGCCGGCTAAAAGCTATCGCAGCTTGTATGTTGTCAGATGAAATGATTATGAGATTAACATTTAGTAAAAGTGTGTTTTAGCGCCATCAGTCACAGGGATGATTAAAGTCGTAAAAAAAAGGAAAAAAAAAAAAAACACACACAAGAGGTGACAAGAGAGTCAGATCAGAGAGCTGGGAAAGTTCCCATGGAGGAAACCATTATGGCTTGAATGAGCGGCCTCTCCTTGAGACGAGATATAAAGTAGGATAATAAAGAAAGACAAAAAAAATATAGTGCATTAAGTCAAAACTGATTGAAAGGCTATCAACCAAATCCTTTCAGGTGGGAAGTAGATATCACTTTAGATGCAGAGTAAAAAGTCATGTCATTGCTGCTTACCAGGAACGGTCAAGAAAAGGAAAATTTGAGACGTTTGAGGGCAAAAATTGCACCCAGCGCGCTATGCGCCGTTCTTTGCAGACTACAACTTAATGAGTCAAGTACTCCAAACCAGTGGGCTACCTCCGGATCTGAAAAGTGAAGCCAATGCTGAAGTGCTTTAAACTTGCATTCTTTCTAACAGCCAGCAGGGGGCGACTCCTCTGGTTGCATAAAGAAGTCTGATTGTATAGAAGTCTATGAGAAAATGTCTCAATCACTAGTTTCAAGTCTTCTTATATACAGCATGATGTTCATTTAGTAAATTATGGTCCCATTTAGAGTCAAATAGACCATAAAGCAGGGGATGCTTTAGGGCGGGGCTATCTTGTGATTGACAGGTCGCTACCACGGCATTGTCCAGTCTGGGAGTTGTCTGTTCACAGTGTGTTTTTCAGTTCATGAAAGTTAACTGTAACATTTTTGGTGCCGAAAATGCCGAACTCAAGGCTTCAAAACGTAGTCCACAAACCAACAGGTGACGTCACGGTGACTACGTCCACATCTTGTATATAGTCTATATGCTCCAAACACCCTAAGAAACCAATTTATTTTGACTCCACAGTCACAGACAATGACAATAAACGCATGCTCACCAGAGTATACTTCAAACCCAGGGACATCCATGCACTGCAACACCTGGCCAGCTATCAACTAACTTGATATCAAACCTGGCCTGTCCTGGCCTGTCCTAACATACTACCTCCAATAACAGGTGTCCAGGTTAGGCAGACCACAACATTTTCAGACTCATTCAGTTCAAAACATCCAAATATCCGGCCTGGAAACCAGCGTCGTCTGGACCAGAGAGCAGCGCAAGAGGGCCAAGAAATTGGATGCAAACAATTAGACACACATACACCCCAACCAGAATACTGTAAAATAGACACAGCTTTTTAAATCAGGTTATTCCGGCTTCAGTCAGTGTTTCTGTTGGATGTGACTCTGGCACACATTTAGTTTTATTAAAAAAAAGTCAGACCAGATATTTACCTGTGACCTACAAAGAGAATTAATTAAAAGGTGGCTTCCTGCATGAAACTGTCTATTGAAGTAATGACAGTCTTATCTTACTGTCACGGCCGCAGTGTGAGGATTTATTCTAATGTACGAATGAGTAAAAGTGTCTTTAGCAAGCCATTTATTTTCCAATAAAGCTCTCTCAAGGCCTGTGTGAACCAGGCTACATGATGGCCACCAGTTTAGTGACTATAAAACTACCTTAAAAACACTACAAATCCATCCAGTCACATCGTCTTCCACACACATTCCCTCCCCATAGCTTTGCGTCATCTTCAGCAGACGTGACCCGGCGCTCTATGAAAACCACGGCCCTGAAAAGCACCTGCTTCTCCGGCGGAGTAAATGTGACTGAAAGCCAATTATCCTGCCTGTCACAGAGGGGAATGGAGAATTTCCACCACTGTCTCATTTTCTGACACTCTGTGGAACGCAAAAGGACAAACAGGTCCGCTTTGTGTGTGGAGACTATTTCTAGATGGGGATCTGATAAGCTGTCTCAACACCGTGACACGGTCTTTGGGAAAAAAAAAAAGACTGCAACACAATCTGAATCTGCTTTACCTCGGAGCACAGGTCGGCTAAATCTGACAGATCCTTTGAGGGGCCACGTTGGCGGAGATGTTTGACTCCTGAGACAACAAACATGGAAAAACAGTGCAATTATTACAACTTTTAAATTACTGACAAATCATTTGACAGGATTTGGTCTTGATGCCAATTAGAGTTTGTAAGCCAACCTGTAAATTGATCGAGTTAGATTGCAATAATCCTAAAAATAGTGATATAGCCATATCTGTCATCCCAGTGAAGACGTTGGGTAATAATAAGCATCCATTGTGCTCTAACTCCGTTGTGAATGTTGCAAAGGTTCAGGAAAAGTAACTCCAATAATGCAAAAAGCAGTGAAAAATATCAGCAGATGGACAAAAAGTGAAGAGAAAACTGCCAACATTACAGAAAGAAACCAATTTTGTCTCTCCAGGTCTAATCCATTACCTGAGCTATTCAACCACAGATAAAGACACATCTGCTCCGACGGAGACGGACAGAAACAAGAGAGACAGAGAAACAATAAATCTACTCCGAGGTAAGACTGCAGGCAGTGAGGATGGAGATAAAGCTGTCAGAATCTATTTAGAAAACTGCACGTTGTACAGCGGTTACTCTGCAGTGATTCTGTAGTAAGAGACAGTGCTTTCTTACTACGATCAGAAAACAAATTGTGTTACATTTCTCAAGTTTTTGAAACTATGAAAAGTGTCACATACCATATACCCATGACAGCAAACAACCACAGATGTCACTGAGGAGAAGACCCAGAAGTTTTCAGGTGATCTCGCTGTAATGAGGGGGGGAATCTCGTTCTTATCTGCTCAAATAATCAAACTAAAAAGGAGGAAAAGTTCCAGGATTTTGAATCAAATAGAGACTCAGATAGTCAGTTCTTCCATCATATTGCAGATGGATGGAACCAAGTTGGTGCTGCTGGTTAGGATTCTAGTCGATCACCATGACACCATCATTAAAGGGGACATATCATGCTCATTTTCAGGTTCATACTTGTATTTTGTGTTTCTACTAGAACATGTTTACATGCTGTAATGTTAAAAAAACACTTTATTTTCCTCGTACTGTCTGCCTGAATATACCTGTATTTAACCTCTGTCTGAAACACTCTGTTTTAGTGCATTTCAATGGAATTGCGTTGCTAGGCAACAGCTTGGGTCCATGTTTACTTCCTCTCAGCTGATGTCATTCACATACACTGCAACAGGAAATAAACTGGGACATATTTAGAACGTTTACGTTTAAAACTGTGAAATAGTCTAAATATTGTAGATTTGTGACATCACAAACGGACAGAAATCCTGACGCTTTGTTTCAAAAGCTCAGTTTCTGAATACGGGCTGTGTGTATTTCTCTGTGGATTAAGCGTTTCGATACTTTCACAGTATTTATATAGAACTTAAACCTGCTTTATAATATAAAAGCCATGAAAATGTCACTTTTTACAATATGGGACCTTTAATGAGACATCCACGATCATTCTGATATTACAGCTGAAAGTCCTGAGATCTTGAGGTGACTAGAGTGAGTGAATATAGGAAAGCAACACATTATCATACAGATATATTCTGCAATCTGCTTATACTTTTGAGTATAATCTACCCAAACTCATTAAGGGGAGACTTTTTGTATCATAAGTTTTCTCAAAATTACTTTAAATATGCAAATGAGGCATTATCTTATCAAATTTGTGCTAATTTGCATATGCAGTATTGGATAAAGCCAGGTTCAAAAGTCTTGTTTCATTTTGTTGACATATTAACACATATCACAGGTTTTTACAGAGGGAATTTTGTACCTCTCTTTTTATCACACCATAAATCAGAAAATACTGTCAACAACCATAAAAAATCCCCTTTTTTGGAATTGTTTTTAAGAATAAAATGTGATATAAATCAGGCTATGAATGATATATGAACAAACCACTTTGTAAATCCTTCAGAATATAGATAGATAGGAATGAAACAGGAAAGTTTGGTGTATGTTAATGGCTACTGAAGTGGAGATTTCTGTCTCAGAATACGCAGCCTTTAAAAATATAGTAAAATTCCATACAAGTATTCTGAAATTGTACGCTTAAATATGCAAATGAGGCATTATCTAATGCTAACTTTTGGAGAATTTAGGAGAAATCTACCGACACAAATAGACAAAGTGTAATAAAATAAATGTTTTCTTTCCGCTAGTCTGAAAGAAGACATGTTATGGAAGAAAAATAGCTCAAAATCTCAAAATTGATCAGCACATGAAAAACTGTTTTTTGCCTTTAGTGTCTCACCTTACAATCTGATACAAATTATAGGTTTTACAGCACAGTAAGAAGTCATTTTTTAAAAATTTCAAGTTATTCAGGAGCAACTATTCATCGGATTTTAGTGCCAAAATCTACCAATATGTTTTCCAGCGGCCAGGCCTTCAGTTTGAGTTGTAGTGCTTCAACAGGAAGCGATCATGCCTTGCCTCGCCGGCTTCATCACTCACAAAGAAACACTGGCCCCGTATTGATTCAAATATAAAAAGAAATAAAACAGAAGAGCATCAATATTTGTCTCGAAACCTGCCTGAACTCCGCCGACCTCTCTGCGGCTCAAAGTGCTGCACATTAAAATGTCGCGGGCGCGCAGCTCCGGGCTCTTAAATCAAACCCCGAGACAAGAAAACACCAAATGACTTAATGATTCATTTCAGATCAATTTCTGTGTTATGTTTACTGTTTTCTGCTTAAACGCACCAATGATGCATACGAAAGTGTGCAAAAATCAGGCGGTCTCGCCAAGCACAGCGACACTTTGACTTATTGCTTTCCGACCTTTCGTGGCATTTTGGAAAGGGCAACTCTGCATGCAGACAGATGGTGCATAGTACACATATGCAAATTGATAATGTTAGGTGATGGCAGCGGTGGGCCGTGTCAGTGATTTAGATTATTTGCTCTGCACCTTCATAATGCCTCTCCAGAACAGACGTGCCACTGGTATTTGAGTTATGGGGTCATTTTCACGTCACTAAAACATACACTTCACTGTTTCCTTGAGTTACTGCTTAATTATCTGAAATATAGCCAAGCCAAGACAATTTGATTCATATTGCCCAATATCAAAAATTTGCCTCAAGGGGCTTTACATTCAAAACTCTATCAGCACAGTCTGAGTGAAAAGATACAGACTGAATGTGCCCTTTAAAAAGGAGGCAAGAAGACAAACTTTAATGGACCTGACCTTGCTGTCATTATAGTTTCCAGTCAGAGCTAATTTCAGATGCTAAAGCACTGACATTGAATAAATGCTCATTTCGTCCAGGACGACCCCTTGACCTCCATTAACATTTTATTTTGTACAAGCAGACATGAACGCAGTCAATTTATTTACATGCACACTACAACCCGATTACTGTGAGTAACCAGATTATTAAAGGTAGTGAAGGTCAGTTTAAGTGTTTACATGTTGCACAACAGCCCATTTCACCAATGACATTCGTTCATGTCAAGGTTAGTGTCTGAAAGGACGTCGAAACATCCTATCAGAACCACAAGAGAAGGAACAGGCAGAGACATTGTTTTCGTCATGAAAAGTAATTTATTTTACTCCTGAATTGAATGTATTTTTCCCCACCACTGTTAGCAATGTAGTGTTTATACCAGGCGGCAACCTCGGTGTCTGAAAAGTGAAGTCAATGCTGAAGTGCATTAAACTTGCATTCTCTCTAATAGCCAGCAGGGGGCGACTCCTCTGGTTGCAAAAAAGAAGTCTGATTGTATAGAAGTCTATGAGAAAATGAGCCTACTTCTCTCTTGATTTATTACCTCAGTAAACATTGTAAACATGAGTTTATGGTCTCAATCGCTAGTTTCAAGTCTTCTTCAATACAGCATGATGTTCATTTAGTAAATTATGGTTCCATTTAGAGTCAAATAGACCATAAAGCAGGGGATGCTTTAGGGCGTGGCTACCTTGTGATTGACAGGTCGCTACCAC
>CAKAKR010050503.1:0-16161 GCA_916700685.1 Adelosebastes latens
GTTTTTGTGCTATGTTTTCTCTCTCTCTCTCTCTCTCTCTCTCTCTCTCTCTCTCTCTCTCTCTCAGGGCACAGCTGTGAAAAGCTCAGCTCTTAAAGCTTTCATCTCCGTCTAAATCCAAACCAGTGTTCCATTATTTATTTATCTGCCAGAGACCAGAAATATCCGCTAAGATCTGCCGGGCTTTGACAAGATGAGCCTCGGCCTTGCGGTGGGTCTCTGGGCAGAGCGGGCACACACACACACAAACAAACACGCGCACAAATAAATGGGCAAACGAGCACGCAAGTGTTATAAACTGAGATTCACACACACACACTGAGGCACTTATACTGTACGCTATCAGTAAATGGCTGGGACCGCGCTCAGCCGTCCAGGTAATGCACCTGTACCGAGGCACCTGATAAATCCCTGAATGCTGTAGTCTTATCTGCCCGGGCCAGATTGAAGAACAAGGCTCTAATCTTTTTGTGTGCTGGCTCCGTCTGTCTGTCCGTCTGTTTGTGTCTGTCTCTCTGCCCGCCTGCTGCAGTGCTTCAGTCTGCAGTCTGCAGTCTTTCCTGACTCCATTACTTTCCCTGTTGAAGTTGATAGGCTCTAAACTCTCCTCATTATGGGTGATCCCTCGCTCCCTCCTGCTCCCTTGCTTTTTTATTCCCTTTAAAATGTCAGGTCTTTGGTGCTGATGCAGCCTCACACATAGTTGAACACAAAGCTGCAGCGCTAATCAATATTTTTTTTATTAACAATGGTTGTAAGATGAAAGGCGTCACTTGTCGTGACAAACCCACAGAGAATGATCACTCAACTCTGCAGTTACCCTCAGATCTACGGAGCGTTTTGGCATCTTTCAGCTCATTTTTTTGGTTTTACCACCCATAGCTTTACTGTTTTGGTTCCCTGATCCAGGACCATAGAAATAGAATGGGAGTAGAACGGACATTCCCAACGTAGCAGGATGGTCAGAGGGGTTGCCATTTCATGCATACCATTGCCACCGCGACCAGTGTAGCGGGCTGACTTTCGTATAAATTAAACCGACTTACGTCAAGTCGCGGGCTCACTGAGGTGCAGTAACAACTAAACAAGCAGTCGAGTAGTTACATTACTAACTTGCGAAGTATAGAGAGCCAGATCAATGAATAAAATTTAACAACTAAATGCTTCATCCACTTTTGTCACAGCGTAGGAAAGCACAGTGACAACTTTGTTCGGCTTATTTTCTGTAACCAGTGTAGCATTAAAGCATAGCGGAATTAGCAAGATAGCTAGCAAGATAGCTAGCTAGTTAACTAGTGTAAAACTGGCTAGTTAGCTAGCATGCTAATTCCAACATGCTTTAATGCTAAACAAGCCGAACAGCGGGCTGGTGGCCAGTGGCAAGCTACCTAGCTTACTAGCCAACTATCAGTCTCTGGAGCTGCGTCCGTTCTCTTCCCGGCGAGCTGCGACCACACTCTACTGCCCTACTGACGTGTGTTCTGTTGTCACCATAACAACTAACAATCGGCATTTTCTTTTGAACTAGTCAAATTACCACATGAAACAGTTTGATATCCGTTCTACACCTATTCTATTTCTATGTCCAGGACCTTCACACTACGCATCACTAACAGATGGATTCGGTCCCTTTCATTCATGAAATTCATTACAGGAAAAATGTTGATAATAGAAACTCAATGGATGATAGGTAATCTTCTTGGCAACTTATACGGCGGAATGAAGTAATGTTGGGTGAAGTAACAAAACAACATCTGTTAGCCATCAATGACTGTGATACAGACTGTGACGGTCCTGGATCAGTGCAAGTTGAAACTCGCGTTCATCACACGCCTGAACAGGGCTGAGATTGAGTTGGTTGCGCGAGTTTTATAAACCCCTCTGCTCGCTGATGTTGTTGCCTTGCAAATCAGCTGAATTTATGCTGTTAGTTCCTTTCGTAAATTAGCTTGATGTAGATGTATCCCCCCCTCGGCCTTTCGCCCCACCACGCCAGCTTGCCTTGACTTTCAGAGATGATGGTGAAATGTTTCATTGAAGTTATTTTTGGCCGTGTTACATAATGAGTCTCTCTTTCTGTCTCCTCACATGAAGTGGTACAATGCTGCACACTTGGCAGACGAGTCAGCACTGGAGTACTAATTGTGGTGTATCACAGAGATATTTAAGGATGTTTTTGCTCCAAGTTACCAACAGCTGTCGGTCAAGAATATTATAATACTACTAAAAAAAGCGCTTTTGTGAGAGATGTCTATGGAGCATTAACTGTGTGCCTGAGGGCTGCTTTCGCTTTAATTTTTTGGGCTGTTGGAAAGGCTTTACCAGGCCAGTAGAGGCAGACAAACCATCTGGGTTTGTGGAAGTTTTCCCAGTAGGCGAGTCGACCTGTGAACCAGAAGTGGGTTCAGTAAACACATAAAAAATCTCATGCTGTTTGGTGGATTTGCATTAGATTAACCAGCCAGCTCGATGATTATGTTCTGCCTAAACTAAGACAGCGTAGATCTGACAAATTAACATTATGCTGCTTTTAATAAACCTCAAAAATTAAAACTTCACCTCACCTGAACTAAATGTCCAATAGAATAAATACTGTATAAAAGAGAATTGCTTCAATTCCAAAGTTACGGAAATGTGACATATATGGAGAGAGCATGTGGACTGCCGTTTTGAAGACTCGAGTTCGGCATATTAGCCGTCTCCAACTTGGTTTTTGGCCGTCGCCACCTTGTTTTTTTGCAACCAGAAGTGACACAAGAAGGTGGAGCTACGTACAACCGAACGCTGAATGAGACATTTGTTGGTAACCAAATTGTTACAATTAACTTCTCATAAACTGAAAGCACACTGTGAAAGGGAAAGTTGTAAGATGAAAAGACAGACAACTCCCACACAGGACAACGCCATGGTAGCGACCTGTCAATCACAAGGTAGCCACGCCCTAAAGCATCCCCTGCTTTATGGTCTATTTGACTCTAAATGGGACCATAATTTACGAATGAACATCATGATGTATTGAAGAAGACTTGAAACTAGCAATTGAGACCATAAACTCATGTTTACAAGATTTAATGAGGTAATAAATCAAGTGAGAAGTAGGCTCATTTTCTCATAGACTTCTATACAATCAGACTTCTTTTAGCAACCAGAGGAGTCGCCCCCTGCTGGCTATTAGAAAGAATGCAAGTTTAAGGCACTTCCTCATTGGCTTCACTTTTCAGACCCAGAAGTATCCCACTGGCTGCAACGTCATTGGTCAATCTGCCAATTATGTGTTCAATTAATCGATTATTTGTTTGGTTTAGAAAATGTGAGAAAACAGAAAAATGCCAAAGATATTTAATTTACAGTAAGACAAAGTCAAGCAGCAAATCCTCACAATTGAGAAGCCGAAAAAGGGAATGGTTGCAGATTATCACGAATGATATGAATGATTCATGTTCATTTATTTGTTTGTCACCGTATGCCCTTTTGCTTTAATTATATCTCCTTTTAGTTCTCATCATTTTACTCATGGGTTCACTTTATTCCATCTCTTAGTTGAACGGCGACTCACCCCAGTGTGTTAGAGTGGTTTTCTGTGTCCACAGCCCTGCCTGACTGACTTTATTTTCCTGGAGGAGAGAGGACTCGAGGGGTGAGAATAAGGGCAGAAAGGAAAGAAGTGGGAAGGAGAAAGAGGTGTGGGAGAGAAGAGACCACAGGGATGTGGTATCGCACCTTAGAGGAGAAGAAGAAGAGAGAGAATGAAATAAATGAGGAAAGGTGCTGAGAGAGGAGAGCAGGACGTGCCCTCCCTCTGTTGTCCTCCAGGCTTTGGCTAGATTGCTTTCTCTCTGACTTGGAAGGCGAGGCGGGGTGAGGATGGAGAACATGACCGCAGCCTGGGGGAGGGGGGTCGGTCAGCAGAGAAGAAACTCAGGTGTTAATTTGCGCCTCGATTCACACCCCCAGCATTCCATCAGAGGGCCAGAGAGCTGCAGACCTGGCGAAATGATAGCCCTGTCACCTTCGATCAGACCTAGCCATCGCATAAAACATCCCTGCCATCTATAAGAC
This sequence comes from Adelosebastes latens, assembly GCA_916700685.1. Lineage (NCBI taxonomy): Eukaryota > Metazoa > Chordata > Actinopteri > Perciformes > Sebastidae > Adelosebastes > Adelosebastes latens. Next base: position 4,060 of record CAKAKR010050503.1, read on the forward strand.
TTCGCTGCAGGCGATTGGATCCCCCCATCCCCCTCTCTTTCTCTCTTCTATCCCTCTCTCTCTCTCAAATTGTGACTCAGCCAAGATACCTCTCTCGTCGTCCGGTCTCAGGCTGCTGAACCCTCTTATAGGAGCCCCCTTGTCCAAAAATGTGCCAAATGTAATAAAAGTGTGATAGCGCTTGGCTCCGCGTCCGGACCTGGCACCGCGGAGGAAATTATGTTTCCGAGTCAAATTGGTTTCCTGGCATGTGATAAGTTGGGGTGAATTTTTAATCCATGACCTCCGTGAAAATATGTCAATCTCCCAGCTGCTATCGTGTCTCCCATCCTGTCACCTCCCTCTCTCCCACCTGCTTCTTGCCCCTGTGTCTCCCTCCTGGGCTACGCAGTTCTTAAAAAAGTAAAAGATAGCAGGTGTGGGACACCTTTGCTCCTCTACCAATTACCTCACCAGTGTATAATCCTACCCAACCTCACCTCTCTTCCCACTCAATCCTTTTCCCTCCCTGCCGCTCTCACTCCCTCACCTCCGCCCACGCCATACTTTTTATTATTTTTTTCATCTCTCCCCTTCATCCCTCCAACCCTGTTAGGCTCCGTGGCTCACCAATTACAGCAGCAGTAGGCAGCTACAGCTACAGCTTCTCCCACAGGCCGTTTCCATGCATGCAGGAGGCATGCAGCCGACTGACATGACACAGGGTGTTCTCCCATAGCCAGCCCACCACCTGAGGGAGGCTGATAGCCGGGCTCCACCGGGGCTCTCAGTGTTGCTGGCTTTACATGGCTAGCCATTCGCCGCACCTCCTGCCTGCCTGACACTTCTCTTGAAGTGAACACGCTGGAAAGGCTCGTGGACAGGCGAACAAGCCAAGGCATGTCTGCGGAGAGCTGAAGGGTTTTGGTTTTTAAAACTTTAAACGCTGATGTGCCAGCGTGTAAGTAAAGTTGGGTTTGAAATGGAGTAATGGGAGCTTTTGAGAGGAGAGTGCTTATGTGTGCGTGTGATAGCTATTTTCCCTGAATGCAGCGCGAGGGGATTTAGGTTTGGTTTCAGAAGCTCGGTAAAGTAGAGCTGAAACTATTTTGATATCCAATTAATCATTTAAAAAGCCTCTTCCAGCTTCTCCGATTTGAGGATTTGCTGCCTTTCTCTGTTTTACATCATCGTGAACTGAATATCGTCTTGCGACTGGGACTGTTGGTCAGATAAAACAAGACATTTGAAAACGTCACATTGGGCTCTGGAAAATTGTGTTGGACAGGACATTTTTCGTTACTTTCTGACATTTATAGACGAGACAACTTATCAATGAATTGAGAGAATAATTGGCAGATCAATCAATAATGAACATAATCGTTAGTTGTAGCCCTACTATAAATATTTTCATTATTAATGGACTAACCATGTAGGCATCTATAATTTCTTTGATAAATATCGGTATGTAATGATAAACTACTGTTTCCGAAGTCAAGACAATTAACCTTAGGTTTAGTTTAGTTTGGTTAGTTTTAAAGTTAATAAGTAATATTATATGTCCATATTTACTAGGGATGTAAATCACAAAGTCTGCCACGACTTGATTCAATTCAGGGGCCTGCGATCAATATGAGACGATATCATGTCCATTTAACACAATCAGTTACATTTATATCAACTCACAAAAAACAACTAAAATATGATTTTGACAATTGTATTACTGGGCTCTTCCAGACATTTAAATGAAAAACAGTCTAAACTTTTTAAATGAAATAATAAAAATAGACCTCCTGTTCAAGAATTTCAAAATAAAGGCGTATCTTAAAGATGACGATGTGTATTGATATTTTCACTTTGCATCTATGATAGTGGACCGTTGATCATTGAATCGATATATCGATCCAGATCGATGTATCGCTACACCCCTAATATTCACTACAAAGACCACTGTCTTTTACTGCGTTATCATTGAGTGATCCAGTGTTTTTTTGGGGAATTATCTGTAAATAAAAAAATTATTTAATTCTGAAATGAAGGTCACTCAGATGAGCTTATTAACATTTTGATCAACTCAGAGATTCTCTCATCTGGAGTTTGGCAGATGGACAGTAAAAGAAAGGTGTTTAGAAATAATTTAGACAAATAAACAAACTGGAACTGTAAATGAAAAATTAGAATAAACAAAAGTATAATTAAGAAAAGCAAAAGTTACGCTCTTGATCCAGCAGACTAAAGTTTATCTTTAGGCCAGTGTTTAAGGCCACCGTTTTATTATCTTAAATTATTTTTTACAGTGTAGCAGCGACTGTCTTTATGCCTGCCAGCTCTCTATTTCTTCTTATCTGATACATAGAAATCCAAGACACTTTAACATGGGTACTAATATGTTTTGTAATCTGTGTTTTTGTGTCAAATGGAAGAAGATTCTTATCTATCAAATATTAGCGCTCCAGATTATTGAATGGTATCCTGTGATAATGTGAAAACAGAAGCAGAGGAATAAATTGAATTCTGTCAAAGAACGATAAGACTTTATTGAAAAAAGTATCCTTATGATATACAGTGAATAAAATTCTCAATCTGCCTTTTCCCGGCATCATTTCATAACTGGCAGTTGTCACCTCTCAGCAACATCTGCGTATCTTCCTCTGTCACCATATTCCTCCAGTCAGACGCTAGTTGCAGAGAGTAACAAATAAAGGAGGGAGGGATGGCTTAATTTTATTTGCCTGTCAGTCTCCTCCTGCGTACAATCACCTTCTACGCCTGATGTCAGATAGAGAGGATGCTGCTGGGAAGGCGTTGCAGGGGCCTGCCATTAAACAAAAATTAATCCTGACGTGCACAGCTAGAGGCGAGGCAGCGGCAGCGAGGGGGAAATTGGACCAAACCTACACATTCATCATCACACCGTGACATGTGTGGAGGCCAACATGCTAAGAGCTGCTACACACTCTCATGTACATGCACAGGCATCCTCCTGCCTCCCTCGGCTCTCAGCCAATCAGCTGCTGTCAGCTCAGGAGCCAATCATGCGCGAGGATCTCTGCTGGAGATGTTGAGGGGCTGAAGAGAAGGGACTGTGTCAAAGTCGTACCCTGTGAAGCAAGGCTGCATTAAAATTCATACTGAGCTGAAACACCAGTGTGAATACTGATCAGGGCACAGGTCCTGTCCTGCAGCACTACAGAGGAGAAAATGTACGTAGGTATCCACACTCGCGTGTTCCCCACATAAATATAACCATGAAAACGCATCATGTGAGAGCAGCAGCAGCAGAGAAGAAGGATAAAGAGAGTAAGATTGGGGAGAGTGGGAGAGGGAGAGAGAAAACACAGCGTGAGATCCCGTTATACAAGGCTGCTGTTGTGTCTCTGATGTGGTGCTGGAGCCATGATAGGAAGAGAATATCTATTTATGACCGTGTGGGGGCAGATGTGGGCATGTAACCATATGCTGTTGCTATATTTTTCCTACATTATGTTTGTGCTTTTAAATCACTTGTAAATGCATTATTTTTAAAGCAGGTACTTTTTCACTTCTTCTAGCCTTCGTACCTCGATATAAATAGATGTCTACAGCTGGTAGAGAACATAATCAATGATTGTGTCATAAACCTGGCAAACGTGGCATTTACAAATATTTGTTTGTCAGGACTTTAAACAATTGTATTGACTTTGTGCTGAGGGAGGCAGTATATACTGTATTTGGTTTCAATCAATTGGAAAAGGTTAAGCCAATTTATAGGTCTATGGCTGCGCAATGATTTAACATTATCATTTATCATCTTTGACCTTTATCGAGTCGTGATATGATCATCTTGTCGTCCTTTTACATTTGTTTTTTGTAGTCCAGCAAAAACAGAGAAAATTTTAATTACAAACTAATAAAATAAGTTATTTAAGTTGGAACGATGAGTCAATTTACTGATTAATCAATCAACAAAAACATTATCAGCAACTGTTTTGATAATCAAGTATTTGTTTCAGTGACTTATCAAGCATAAACACCAAAAAATGCTTCTGGCTTCTCCAATTTTTTATATAATTGTAAAGTGAATATTTTTTAATTCTGACTGTTGGTCAGACAAAACAAAAGATTTGAAGGTGCCACATGACTTTGGTTAGTTCGGATTCACCAAAGTCACACAATAACACAAACAAACTAACTGATCGAGGCAGCGGTAGACCAGCATCCCCCATGTTCTGCAAGGCTTTTTTTAATGGAGTCTGGTGCCTTTGGCGAGAGCCTACATGGATACAACGGCTTCAGTTACCCGTCGGAAAGGGCTGCCTGACGGCAAGGTAAAGCGGTGAAAATATTCTAAATATAACGTACATTTAAAATTATAATTATTATTTTTTTTTAGGTTGCTAAAATACGTTTTGCTGCTCCCCACATCCACAGCAGTACATTGCTTTGCTCCCGTGCCGGTACTCCTGTCTTTGTTTCTTTAAGCTGGGAGCGTGCCGACCACCATCTAGTAATACACTGACTATATACAAGTATCCCATACAACCCCACTTCAAAACACCCGAACTATCCCTTTAAGACTGAATACATATTAAATATTAAAGAGCAGCGAGACAAAAAATAGTCAGAAATAAAGTGAGACAAGTGAAAAATGTTATACAAAAACTGCACTTGATTTTGCATACTGTACATTTGCCATATTTTGATGTATCAGTATTGGAAAATCTTGTTAATAGATTTCAACCATATCGCCCAGCCCTACATCTTTATATCTGACATTTATATTTATAATATTAATCTGCCCTGTAACTGAAAGCTCTGTAGGTCCATTTTAGGCTAACTCTTTTTTTTTCCAGAATTGCACATGGATATGTTTGGACTGGGTACATGTAAATCACTGTCAATCCTGATTTGACTGGAATTTAGATTAAAGTGACCTTAATCCTTCACCTGACTCCACCCAACATCCCCCAACAGCCGAGAGAGAGAGAGAGAGAGAGAGAGGGAGGGAGAGAGACCTCTGCCATTGATTGCCCGACGTGAATTAATGTGTTCCTCTGGTGACGTTCGGAGGAGACGAGAGAATCAGTGAGTGAACTCGTGACCCGCTCGGATTTGACGATGCACCAAGGAACAATGGCGGGGAACGCAGCCAGAAAATCCAACTCTGTCTTTTCTTAATTGTTTGTTTCCATCCCACTAATTCCATTTAAATTCCTCGCTCTTCCACCAGATAAAGCATTTCTCTCTGGGTACAAATTAAATGTCTCTGCGAGCACATGTACTCACTGTTTACTCCACTGTGAGTCTGACTAGCAGCCAAAAAGGATCGTCTGTATTTACTTTCATACATGAAGAAGCTGCGAATACATTTTGGACGTGTATAAAAAGCCTTATTTTTCAGTTATCATTTAAAATGTCCCTATTTTCACATCTGTGTGGTGGGGTCTGGGCCAAGCATATGCACCATCACATACAGTATATACACACTCAAACTTTCATACGCCCAATCAACAAGTGGTCCCTGAGCCTCTGTTGAGTCACTTCCTCAACAATCAACATCTAGCGCTTTGGCTTTTCCCCTTCAAGTCGGTCCACAGAGAGAAAGAGCAGTATGGCAGCGTGACACAGAGCAGAAAGAGAGAGAGAGAGAGAGTAATAACCGTGACTGTTGCCACCTCGCCATTGCACAAGGAGGATCAATAAAACAAAGTCAAACAGTTCTCACCAACTAATCCTCTGTGGCTCTGTTCAAAGATCTGCTGGAAAACTGTGAGTTGTCCGAGTGAGAGCAGTGGGCCAGGCCTCCACTCATTATAGTAAAAGTTATATTTACTCTCAAACACTGTAAGTGTCCTGACTCCTGGCTGGAGCTCATACTGGACTACTACTAGAATACACTATAGTGGAACAGCACCTCTGACAGTGAACCAAGTCTGAATGTTTATTTTTCTTGAACACAATGTATGATCATACTTATATTACCCAATCATGAAATATGATTCTTGTACATAGTTATTTAAAAAAATATATATATATATATATACTCTCACATTGTTCTCCCACCAAATGAGTAAAAACATTAAATGTGTCATACGGTGCGTGGTGGTGGAGCTTAGGACGTAAAGCATTAAAATCCTACAAATACACCTACTATAATTAGAGGTTATAGACTACATCAGAAGGTAAACAATAGCAACATTGTGTTTGTTATTTTTGTATAAATATTACATTCATATATCAAATTTGGTATTCTAATCCTCCCTCTGAAGACAGTGAAGATAGAAGAGTAGAGTCACATAACTAAGGGCATTCAAAGACTAAATTAACTCCATATTTATATATTTATAACCTCTGTTTTTGCATTGATAAATCTATAAATCAACAAAAAATGAATCGGCAACTATTTTGATAAATAATATTTTTTTGTGTTTGTGTAGTTCAGGCTTCTCATGTTCTCATTATCTGACACTAAATGCCATTTGACTTTTGGACCGTTGGTCGCCGGACAAAATAAGATGGCATCTTTCATTGTTTTCTGACATTTTATAGACGTATCAATTAATCAAGACCAAATTTGACAGATTAATCGACAATGACAATAGTCATTAGATGCAGCCCTAATATTGACTATTTTTTTCCGTTAATCAATGAAACAGTCAATAAAATGTCATATAATGGTGAAAAATGCCCATCAATATTTCCCAGAGCTCAAGGTAAATGCTATAGATTGCCCTCTAAACAGAGAAAAGCAGTAAATCTTTACATTTAAGAAGCTGCAACCACAAAAAGTTTGGCTTTTTTTTTCTTGAAAACGTATCAATTGATTATCAAAATTGTTCAAATTTAATAGAGTTATCATTTCAGCTCTACTGCTGATGCTGCTTGAACTTTTGAACAGACAGCTTGAACAGAAAACCAGGGCAGTGTGTGCTGCTGTATAGCTCACACAACTGCTCTGAACATCACAGTGACGACATTGAAAATAATCCTTGCAAATCATTTTGAATATTAAACAATAATACAGTGAGCACAAGTAGCACAATAAATTAATCCATACAGTAAAGCACATTAACTAGGTTGTAAAGCAGTGCATGAGTTTCAGTATATTCACAGTAAACTGTAAAACGTCTAGGAGAAGAAAATGAGAGGAGAGTGTAGATTCGGTGTTTTTGTTTTGCCGAGGATTTGGAAGACGATCGCATGCTCAGTGAGCAGTAAAGCTCTGGATTTTGACCATAGATAGGGAGAGGCTTTGATAGCGAGAGCCATTGTTGGACGGATCCCATCAGATTGAAGGGGGATAAGCTGCTTGGTGGGATGCGGTCAGAGCAAAACTCTTTTAGGCACTGTCATTTTTCCAAAACGGGGGTATCCGTCATTCCTTTGATGGTGGGGTTTTAATTATTAGGCGACGAGGAGAAATGGGCCGTGGAGAGATAAGTGTTAGGATAGAGAAGTTGTCTTCGGGCATTAGCCCTTCAGATATACAACAGCGTGTGTATGTGTGTGTGTAAGATCACTTGTCTTTTTTGATCCTTTGAGAAGTGCTCCGTGTGTTGGTGTGTGTTGGTACTTTGTTTCTGGAAAACACTCATTCACTATTCACTCCATAGGTTCATCAAGTAAGTAGTAAACTGAGACGTCAGACACTTATGAATCATTTTGTACCATCAAGTGTAGTCTTACATGTGTGCACTAGGTGATCAGCATCAGCTGTTTCATTTATGCCTCACCGTATCCATCAGCTGACTAGTAACGTCCAACATATTCATGCAGGTGTACAGCGCAGCCATTATAGCCTGTCACATTTTACTGTCCTTCTGCTGATTCATGCCAACATATTTTGCAGTCACAGCTCCCTCCATGAACCCAAATTTAACTGTATAAACATAAATAATAAATTCCTTCCTGCAAATTGTATGTGTATTTGTTTCATTGTTAGTTTAATTAGTTCAGGTTTATTTGTTCAGAAAGTCTCATTGAGATCTCTTTTGCAATAGAGATGTAAGAAGACAAGTCAGTCACGTGAAACAATCATCACACACTATTTAAAACAATCAGAACTATTTAAGATATCAGTAGTGGAATTTCATTACCCCTCAGACCACATAGTGTATCTATCTTCAATCGTGTTTTGCAGTTTATTCCAGTCATACGGTGCATGATACCAGAAACCAGAAAGTCTTCCCCGGATCAGATTTGGTATTAGGAGCATTTAAACGTAGGGCCGGCTGTAGCTCAGAGCGGGTCGTCCTTTAACCGCAACGTTGGCGATCAATCCTCGGCTCCTTTTGTCCACATGTTGAAGTGTCCTTGAGCGAGCCACTGAACCCCAAGTTGCTCCCCGGGCGCTTTACAGCAGCTCACTGCTCCGAAAATACTTAGGATGGGTTAAATGCAGAGGTCAAATGTCATGTATGTACCTGTATGTATATGATGAACGTGATAAAGTTTAAGTTTTAAGTTAACCTATCCTGTGATCCGGTGTAATGATTGTTCACTTTGAACTAAGGTGGCGTGCAATCGGGCTTCAACAACCAATTATTTTTATAATGGATTCACCTGTTAATTGATCAGTTCATTGATTTATCATTTAGTCTTTGAAATGAAATAATTTCAGAGGTTACACATTGAAATTGCTTGTTTTGGCCAGCCTAACAGTCCAAAACCCACAAAAATCAATTTGCATTGATTCAAAAAAAAAAGAAAAAGCAGCAAATGTGCTATTGTAAAAGCCAGAAGTAAGTTGATCAACATTTCGAGTTATCTACGTACTGTACGTACAGCGCTACATACAGTTTGATGTAGTGCTTTGAATTAGGGCAAGGGCACAAATGGCACAAAATAAATATAGTAACTACGTAGCATGTAGCAAGTGGTTTCAATGTGTGCATATATTAGTGCATACAGTACATCTCCCTTTATGTTCATAGGTGAACACCTGATACTCGTTTCCACACATGCCCGTAGCACTCCTGTATCACAGAGCCATATCGTCCTCACTTGTTCTGAAGAGGTAAAAATAGTTTTAAACAAACAACTAAATAATACATGTGTTCTGAAAACCCCTCTGCTGGAGCTTCCCTTTTAACCGCCTGTGTACGTTTTAACCTGCAGGTCAAAGTGAGCTGAACCTTAAGTGCAGCAGAAGCTTTTACATTTTACAGCCAGAGACATAAGTGTGTGTTTCTCTCATGCCTCTCTCCCTCTGCGGGTTCCCATTTCAGGTCTGGCTGCCTCGTCTTTTGTCTGTCTGAGCCCATATCTCTCTCCTTGTCACTATTCGCTCTCACCCCATCTATCTGTGTCTCTTTCCATCTTCTCATCCGCACCCTCATTCTCTTGCTTTCCATCTCTTTGTGTTAACCTCTCCTCTGCCTGCTTCTGTCTTTTGTGCTCTTTTCATGCACGGCCCCTTTTTCTCGGTGTCCCTGTCTGAGTGGCCCTATTGCTCCGTCTCTGTAGAACAGTGTGCCGGCTGTTAGCGGTGCCCCGACGTCATGGCACATGGCTGCAGCATCCCGGCTATAAATAACTTGGTCTCGTGGTGCTCAGTCCAAGACAGGACCGAGAGCCAGAAGGAAGGCAATCTGCTGTCTCCCTCCAGAGACGCTCGAAGGGGAAGGCGCAAATAAGACAGCTTACTCTGTAGGGCCTCCGCCACCAAGACCTTCACTGTACTTGGTGAACAAAGTGAATGTGGATTCAATTATTTTTCTAGACAAGAGCAAACGTCTGGTCAGGAGGCAGTTCAAGTGGCTAATCAAAGCTTAAAGCTGAAGTAGGTGAGATTGGAGCACACTGTATATGATTAAAAAAATGACATTTTTATAAAACGGTCGCTATATTGTGACAATAGTACATGAAACAGGTAAGCTGAAAAAAAAACGTGCCTCTGTGTCCTCCGGTGCGCCTAACGGCATCTGCAAGATTTCACAGACCGGAGGAAAACAAGCAGTCAGAGCTGATCTGAGGTCTGCTGTCCAGCTGCCAATCACTCGCGAACTCCGACCAAACGGTCAAACTAGGCAGCACTGATCAAATATGAATCAATATGATGTTACGTTAATGCCTATTTCTCTCCTCAAATGTTTTCAGAATCATCTTGTAGTGCACGATTTAGCTGTAAAATGAGAAAGTTTGTGATGCAGCAGCCATTGTGAAATCTGTTGAAGGAACGCCAAGTTCAGGTCACATGTCCGGAGCACAGCCAATAGGAACGCTCTCTCTCTGAAATGACCTGTGATTGGTCAAAGTCTCCCGTTACGGGCTAGATTTTTTAAAGCCTGAAAACAGAGACATGAGGAGGTGCAGAAGTCTAGTTATCTCTCAGAACACTTGAATTACAATATGCTGAAAGGTTATTATGGAATTTTTGCCCAATGATGCCAAAAATATACTGACTACTGCCACTTTAAGGCTCAAAACAGTGAGGTGTAAAATAACAAACAGGTACCACCACAGCTTCATGTGGATCCCGTGAAAATCCCAACAGGTCCAACCATTGTTGAACCGTTATTCTCCATCTCTGTCATGGTGTTGCATTGTTTACAGTGTAGGGATTGATTTACAATATAGTTCTGCATAGCACTTCTTTAACACTGTGTGAAAGAAGAGTCAAGGTTATGCATTCATTTTCATGGTAATTGCATGATTGCATGACTGCTCTTGTTATATACTCATGTTTAAATTCTCTTATTCTCTCTCTGATTAACAGACTTTCAGTTAGTGCTAAAAACATTTGGTCAATTAATCCACCAATTTTGATAATTAATGAATCTAGAAAACAAAATCCCCAACATTTATAGTTTCCAGGTTTTCATATGTGAGGATTTGCTGCTGTTCTCTCTTTCTTCATTTAGTAAACTGAATATCTTAGGGGTTTGAACTGCTGGTCGGATGAAACTAAATATTTGAATCACTTTTAGGATTTTTCTGACATTTTATAGACTTAATGATTGTGGATTTAATCGGAAAAAAAATTTGATGGTAAATTGCTTTGCTGGAGTTCAAAGTGCAAATTCAATCACAGTTACTATAAAAAAAAAAAAAAGATTACAGAGCCTCTCTTCAAACCTGCTCCCTGTTGTTTCGACAATAAACAAATGTACACACAGACAACCCAGCCGAAACTGACTAATTACAGTTTTTGTAGTTTCCATGTCATCCATGAAAGTGTAGTTGTAGCTCTCTTATTTGTACTCATTCCTCTATGTACCCACAGAGCCACCACAGGTGGTGTAAAAAGGTCAGATTGAGAATGCAGGACTGTTTTATATTCTATGGCTCTGATTGGTAGTTTTATTGATTGACGTTTGTTCCACCAATCCTGTGCGGCAGTCAGTTTTTGTTCAACCAATCATGTGCAGCAGCACGACGCAGCTCTCCTTAATTGTCAATTAATTATTGTTAGCGGCAAGCAGAGAAAAATAACGTTCGATAGTTTGGCTTTGGGACTTCAGTTGCCGGAGTTTATTGGAGTGCAGCACATTGTGTGCGTAGCCTACAAGAAAGTGAGCAAGGTCTTTCTGTTCGAAATAATGTTAGTTTAAGAGGGAGAAGTAGTTTACCAATTAACGTTAAAGGGGGGACGTTGTAAGCTTTTAATTGCTTCTAAAACATAGCGTTTTAGTTGGTAACATTTTTGGAGTTATTTAACACAAGGCATACAGGAATTTATGGGAAAGGGTGCATTTAATTGCTGAGAATTGCCATGACTGCACTGGACTACCTGCGCTGTGTACGGTGAGGCGAGAAGCTGCGCAGGTGCTACTAATTAAGACTTGATGTACATGTAACCTTCATAGGCCGACAGGTGTGATTAATGAAATGGAACACTTGAATAAAATGGAGCTGTCGTTAATGTTATTAGTAACACCTTTGCTTTTCCTACTATGACAAGTCAAAATGTCTGCTGTGAGAAAGGCCTATATGCAGTTAAATATCATACCATTGTTAAATAATTATTAGTGTTATTACCCACCGCAATTCTAGTTCATGCTATGCATCGGAGCCATGATAGACAATTTGAAGAATTTGGGTTATGGTAGTTGTAGTGGAATTATTTTGTGCTATAATTTTATCAGCTTGGCAGTTAAGTAACAAAGGGGAAATAATGATAATTTCCTCCATAACATATGAAAG
>CAKAKR010050504.1:0-10247 GCA_916700685.1 Adelosebastes latens
GAACATACAACACAAAGACATACAGTATCATACAGACGGTGAGACATGAGAACATACAACACAAAGACATACAGTATCACACAGACGGTGAGACATGAGAACATACTGCATAAAGACATACAGTATCATACAGACGGTGAGACATGAGAACATACTGCATAAAGACATACAGTATCATACAGACGGTGAGACATGAGAACATACAACACAAAGACATACAGTATCATACAGACGGTGAGACATGAGAACATACAACACAAAGACATACAGTATCATACAGACGGTGAGACATGAGAACATACAGCATAAAGACATACAGTATCATACACAGACTAAAATACATTTATTAAAACTATACCTTTTCTGTACGTCCCACTGCAATGACCCAGTTTCCTCTCTGGGATCAATAAACTGTCGAGCATTTAAACCAGTTTTTCCTAAACTTTTTCTATCATTTTCAGCCAGAAAACGTTTTACTTTCTGAATAAATCTCAGTAATCTGAATCTGAATCTGAATTTGAGCCGCCTCGCTAGCAGCTGAGCTCTCTTCTTTCTTTATCATCCCCACATGAATTCAAGTCATAGACCATTTCTTTCACAGCAGACATTTTGACTTGTCATAGCAGGAAAATCACAGATGCAACTTATAATAATAATAATAATAATAATAATAATAATAATAATAATAACAATAATAACAACAATAATCATAATCATAATCATAATAATAATAATAATAATAACAATAATAATAATAATAATAAGGTTCAGTTTCAGCTATGATTGCAAAGCAAAGCAGCAGTTAGTGATGCTATTGGTACCACCTGCGTTTGGCCCAATCAGAACGAAAGGTCAGTTAATTTCTGTTTAAAAAAAACCAAGAAAACATTATATTTCTGACAAAACATTTTGTTAAAGGAGACCTATTATGCTTTTGTACTTTGTCCTTTTCCTTTAGTGTGTTATATATTTTTTGTGTATGTAAAAATCTCCAAAGTCCAAAGTCCACGCCACAGAAACGCCTCGCTTTAAGTCCTGCCTTTTCTTACGTAACGCTGTGATGTCACCAAGTAACACATTTTCATAATACCTGCGTTGCGCCTATTGGCACGCCCTCAAACAAAGCTAGTTAGAGTGGAGCTGGAGCGGAGTCTGAAGTCTGTTCTAGAAACCCAAAATACAAGTACCTCTCCAGACGGAAGTGGAGCCATTGAGGCTTCATGCTCCACTGAGATCCTCTGATAGGAATGAACGTTGTGTCCAGTTCTCTTTATACATCCAGGTATGAGCCCCTCCTCTTACTCTGATATTGTAACAGCACACTTTGTTGGGCTTTCCTGCAGTGATTTCACTGCACACCTCTGGCATATTCATGTTTCCAAAATGAGGCATCAGTCCGTTACAGACACACCAGAACTCCCTGGTGTCCCGCTCGGCAGTCAGGAAAGAAAACATTAAAACTACTACAAGCTGTTGAAGTGGTGCAGGCCGCTGATCAACACTTCTTCTGTATCAGAATCTTTTCTGTGTACATGTAGGTGATGGAAACAGGAGGGTGGGCTCAGCTCTGTTGGAGTCAGAGAGGCAGTCAGACTGTGATCTGCCGTGGACAGGACAGCCCTCAGCTCTGTCTGTCAGCGTGTGAAGCCCCTGTGTGCAGCAGCGTGGACGCCACCGTTCGGGCTTCCACTGTGTCCGTCTGTCACGGTGACAGAGACAGACTGACACGCTGTAGCACCGAGAGGTCGCAGCCTTCAATCTGACGCTTGTTTTCCATCCGTCCATTCACATTTCTCAGAGTCTCTCACCTTCCTCCCTTCGTCTCGTTCATTTTCTATGACGCTGTCGTGGAAACAGACTGTGGGTGTTTGGAAATTACTACATTTTGATTATTTTATTTCTCTATTTTCCAATTCATAATCCAATTTTTAAAGGTCTTATTGATGACATTTTTATATAGACAAATAGTTCAAAAATAATACATCCACCGAGCCTTTAGAAAGCTGCAGAATAAAAGTTATATATAAAACTTTTCCTGAAAAAAATTATTGTGATTTTGAATTAATCATTTAAAAAAATGTGGCAGGTCCGAAATGAATGTTTTGTTTATCTCTGTGGAAGATATCTGACGTTTGGTTCCCGCCTCTAACAAGGCCTGTGAGCCAACAGTAAAACAACGTTGGTATCACGCGGTGCCTCCGGGTTAAACTAATAAATAGCTGAGATGGACAGTAAGTGCCTGGCAACGACTTGTTGTGAAGTGAACGCACTGGAATGGGGGAGGGAGAATGTGACATCTAGTGGCTCAATGTTATCAATGTTATCAACAGCACCTTTGATTCATCTGTAAAAAGGGTTATATTATATACGGTATATATATATATATATATATATATATTATGATAATATAGGTTCTCATCTGTAATGAAACCTTTTGTGAAATGTTTCGTCATTATACAAATGACACACTAAGAAACTGCACATAAAATAAAGTATATCATCCCCCAACTGTAACCTAGCGTCAGCATTAAGTGCATATGTGTGTGTGTGTGTGTGTGTGTGTGTGTGTGTTTCCATTGTATCTTCAGCCCTGTGATGTGCTGTCGGAGGGATGTTGATTGCGTAATCCTACAAACCTCAAAATGGTGCTTGTCAGATGATAATCTGCCCACTCTGCAGATTACTGCTCAGATTAACACACAATGAACTCTGAGGAGGTGTGGGAGATAACACCCCCAATGTGTGCGTCTCTGTGTGTGTATATTCAATTGTGTGCACATGTGTATATGTGTTAAAATGTTTGTGTCAATGCAAAATGCATGCAGACATTTGTAGGTATGTTTTGTGTGCATACTGTGTGTGTGTGTGTGTGTGTGTGTGTGTGTGTGTGTTTGTCATGCTGCTGTCTGTCTGTCTGTCTGTGGTGTAAGGGAACACACACCTCCTTCTATAGCCTGGGGGGGGGAGAGGGAGGAGAGAACAAGAGGCCGACTGCTCTTCAGTGGCAGCAGACAGCAGAGACGGAGAGATTTACTTCTCTTATTCCAGCACACAGAGATTTAAAGGAGCTCCGTCTGTGATTAAGAGAAACTACTTCTATAATACTATAATGCTTAAATGATTAAGAGTGTGTGTGAGGTCACACTTCCTCCTGCTACAGAGAAGATCTCAGAGGATCTGCACACAGTCGGATGTGGAAATGTAGCCGTGGTTGTTTCCATTTGATGAACGCCAAATTTCTCTCTCCGCTCTCATGTCTTTTCTCCTGTCGGCTCCCTTTTCTCACCATCCTCCTTCAGTCGGCGGCCACGCTGAGTGTGTGCATGTGTGTGTGTGTGTGTGTGTGTGTGTGAGAGTGTCAGGTTTATTTCTGTTATGTTTCTTAATTAGCTAATAAAGGTCACGGCATCTCTCAGTCAGGGGGGGGGCGGCGCATGCAAATGAGCAAGAAGGTCAGACGGATTAGTGACCGCCTCACACCGCCCAAATATGGACACGACCGTGCTGCCATACAAATACCTGCAGCCATGAAAGAGTACCAACACACACACACACACACACACACGCGACTGGGTTACTCACCTGTCATGGTGTTTATAGATCGACAGTCTTACTGTAGTGAGAGGCCAAAGAGGTTACTGAGCATGTGCTCTGATAAATTCTCTGTCCTCACTAGAAAAACAGAAATATGATCCGTTTGGAAGGATTGCGTCGGGCTGGTTGTAAAGGCCAATTCATACTTTCTGCGTCAGTACTAGTCTGCAGCTGTCCGGGGACACAAAACACTGAAGTATGTCCCAGGCTTAATATTGAAGACGCTGTTCACATTCTGTTTCCTTGTCTAGATTGGTTTCTTTTAACCATAACCACCATCTTTCCCTTTAACCTTAAAGGGGTGTTAAGTAGTCATGAGTAGTCAGTCTGTACAAATAGCTTCATAATGTTCTACGGCACTGGAGGAGCATGCTGTTTGAAAGATGTGGGTGTTTACCAGGCAGAAAGGCTCTAATAAAAGACTATTGAGCTGCATTAGAAGAATCGTTGGATCCAGGCTTTCTGAAGCTTGACTTATGCTAGGGACTGAAATTCAGGATACATCAAACGTCTTTTTAATTTGTCTCTTGCAGGTCCCCCAACTTTGATGCACAAAAAGCACTTTAGGATAAAGAAGTAAAAGAATACAAAGATGTGGAATTTAAAGGTAGGAGACTAGCGCTATCCATCGCACCTGCGTGATTAATTCAGTTTTGTCTAGTGTTGGGAATTCTCGCAACGAATAGAATAATAAAATGTATCGGGATCAGTGTGCGAGGTTTCTGTGTGTAACGTTTTTTATCGGATGACAGATTTTAAAAAATAAACGCATACAAAAGATATGGATTTGGTGTGCAGAGACCTTTAGGAGAGCTTTGGTGATGCATTTAAACAGTGTTGTTCTGTCATTAGATCACTAAATGCTAATATGGGTCATTTTGTTAGGCGAAGACAAATGACCTATTTTTATTGGTATTTTTTGGTGGCAATTAGTTTTTTCTTTCCATTTTGTATTTGTTTCTCCGGACCGTATGTGCACATTATCATTTCATCCTGATACACGAGATAAACACGTGCTTACTGCTCTCATTTCAAAGTGTCTCGTTGGAACGGCGGAGCGCTCTCGTGATGCTTTAGTCATCCTAACATGTGCTGCATGAATGCTTACATACAGTAGATAAGATAAGAGAGGAGACGCAGATGCTCCAGTGCCGACACGGTCGGCGCCGTAGTGTTGCAGTGGATCTGTTACTACTCTTTAGGTCTATCACCTTTCGCAGCAGAGCTTGTCTCGGTGTCCTTTAGCCCTAAATCACCAGGCTGTCTCCATGTGTGAAAGCTCTCTCTCCCTCTCTGGGTCTATAACTCATCCTGTCTCTCTCTCTCTCTCCACCTCCCCCATAACTCACTGGGTCTCTCTCCATCTCCAACCTGCTCCGTCACTCCTCTCTCATAGCCATTCATGATTATATCTTTGTAACACTTCCTGTCTTTACCCCTCCCCTCCTCTCTTTCACCTTCTGTCTCTCTTTTCCTTCTCTAAACAATTTTCAAATCCACTTTTGACGTCCAGCGTCGACGCTCTGAGTCATAGCAGCCCCCCCCCCCCCTTCTTCCAGATCCCACCATTCATCTCTTTCTCTCTGGTGGGAGGTTGTCTGGCTGCCTGCCTGACTTACAGCAGGCGGAGTGATGGACACGGGGTGAGACCCGGTGCATTACACTCCTCTGCAACACAGCACAACAGAGACCAGACACCCTGTAACACATTGCACTGAATACACAACGATGCACAGAGGAGGATGAAGTGGAGAAGGAATGATAAACAACGCATCGCTCTCGGGGAGCATCTTCAAGTCTTTGAGCTCATTATGCTCATGAGCGAAGATAAACGCAGCCGCATATCAGCGCCAACGGAAACTCTAATAACGGAGATGTGAATTAATGCCAAACTTTGTCACGTGTGATGAAAACAGACGCGAGTAAGTACACCTACTATCTGGAGTCGCAGGCTGTTTGGCCCGCAGCATTAAAAGTGCAGCTGAGAGCGAGTCAGACTCTGTCAGCGCCATATCTTCAGCTCAGCAGACCTTTATAGGAGATGATAGAGAGAATGGGACTTTCCTTGTTTAGATCTCTTCCTCCTCCACCTCCTCTTTCTCACTGAAGTATTTCCCCAGAATCTAGCAGTTGTTTCGAACACACGCTCCAAGTCTTAGCTAACCTAAACTAAAAAAATCATTCTGCAGTACCTTCTCCGGAGCAAATACACATCCACAGAATCCAAAATACAAACAGTGCTCAAGGAGTCCCAGATTTACAGATATAGAACAGTGCATAAGACCTTTCTCTCTCTTCACAAGTCCAGTATTTGTGCCTGTCTTCTTGACATTAGATCTGTCTGAATATGGAAAAGACCTCCATCTCTTCCCTCATGTCATTTCTCACCCTTTTATCTTTGAATACATTTATTTCACCGCGTGACCCCTGCTGCCTCAAACCAAGAGTCAACCCTACCCTAAAGCCTTCGCTGACTTTGTCTCTCCTCTCTTCCCCTCTCAGGATTTCTTCTTAACGTCTCTGTACGTCCCGCGGGGCCGTCAGATTTAGAGCCGGTTTCAGAAGAGTTTAAAAAGGTCCGATCCATAATCACCAAAAGTGCCTCCGCCATCTGCGGAATTACAATAACATGCATTTAAATGACTGAGCTCAATATCTGTACGTATATCACTGCTAGTCATGACTCATACTGCAGGTTTCATGTTAATATCCTGCAGATTAAGTGGGGGGGGTGACCGCTGTATCACCGCGGAGCATGTTAGCTTCTTGTTTTTCCACGCAGACACAACGGAATATAATTAGTCGATACTCAGGCTAATAAATGCTACCGACAAAGAGCGAGGCCGTATGTCATCCGCTGCATTAGTCCGGTCGTGTCAGGCAGAGTACATTACATACATTAGTATTCTCAGTCCTCTGATTACAATAAATGCTCCCTCGCATTGTAACGATGGGCTTTACAATAATGGGCCGTAAATTAATACAGTGCTCAGCAAATACTATTATGCTGTTAGTGTTTACAGTATACCCGGGTCATATATACGGCTGCATCGGTGGATAATTACCATTCACAAAGGCAGTCGCTCTAACACAACAGCCATTTACTGTCCATTCGTCACCGTGTCGGGGGGGCCGCAGGGGGAAGGACTGCATTCTGATCGAGGATATCAATGCCCCGAATCCTCATTGATCTGAACAAGGGATCAATAAGCGTATCACTAGCTGTGTCTCAGCGGTGGGCTGGATCTCTTTTCTTTAATCTTCCAGAAGAGGAGGGCGGCTGTGAGGAGCTTATTAAGGGATAATTCACTGCTCTGTCTGTGTCATTTGGGCTTTATGTTATCGCTGAGATCATTCACACACATACATGAAACCCTGAGAGTGAGTGGCAAGCATGTACGTGTGTGTGTGTGTGTGTGTGTGTGTGTGTGTGTGTGTGTTGGGGGTGCTTCCATATGAAATGTACACGAGGGTGAATCTCAGTGGTGTTAATGGCTTTTTAAATGTCAGGGAAAGTCAGGGAATGATAAAAGAGAGATCTGTTATCCACCGTCCTCATGATCACCGCGGAGCACGCCGCCGCTCTCACCTCGGTCTGTGTGTGTGTGTGTGTGTGTCTGTGTGTGTGTGTGTGTGTGTGTGTGTGTGTAGGAGTAGGCCAACTTCCACCCGTGCTGATGTCAGCATGATTTATGCACCAATCAGATTAGCTGTGAGAGAGAGAATGAGAGGAAGGGAGCGGGGAGGGGCCGTTGGACATCACTTGCTGGTTGATTGTCGTGTTTTTCATCTCGTATTTGGATGAATCAGAATCAAAAGATGAATAAATATCAATACGTGCACTATTACTGTATGTGTTAGTGTAGTATGAAGGCCTATTCACTCAGGATGATCACACATATTCACATACTGTTGGCTACACCGGAGCTATCGCTGGGCGGTACAGAACAATCCATATCTTCACATTAATACAGATATTCTTCTGGTATTGATTAATATATATAAAGATATGGCAAAGGTGGATTCACATTATTTTCCTTCATTTCATTTCAGATATGTAAAGCAGCAGTAGGTAGAAACGGAGCAAATATGATTAAAAACTGTTATTTTTATAATATATATATCCTGACAGTAGTGCTTGAGACAGGTAATCTGAAGTAAATTATGTTCCTCCGGTGTCCTCCGGTGTCCTCCGGTGTCCTCTGTGTCCTCTGTGTCTTTGCAGGTTTTGCTGCTCGGACTCTGAGACCAGACCAGGTTTAGGGTTAGAGACCGGACTCAGCTTTAAGTAGACAAAATCACTCAAATCTTCCCTAAAATCTAAAATCCACATAAACCAGCTCTATAAGATGAACTGTGTGCACGTACCAGTGTGTGTGTGTGTGTGTGTGTGTGTGTGTGTGTGCCCTGGCCTGCTCTAACAGAGGGTTGAGTGATGTCACAGCAGACTGCATTTTAATAGAGAGGGAAGCAATTAGAGAGAGGACAGGGTGAGAGGTGGAGAGATGGAGGGGATGTCTGTGTGACACACACTACGCACACTTCACACACACGCACACAGACACACACACACACACACACACTCATTACTAAGGATGAGTTAATTAATTGCACAGTGATTCACGGTACTTTTAATTAATCTCGTAGGTATGTGAGTGTGTTTTTGAGAGGTGACTCTTCTCCCTCCCATTTATAACACACACACACACACACACACACACACACGCACACACACAAACACACACACACACAAACACACACACTGTCGCTTCACACGAACACACACATTTCTCTTCTTCCAGAGTTAGACTCGGTCTTTCTCAATGATGCTTCACAAACATACGGTGTGTTCTCATCAGCCAGGTTATTGTTGGTATCGTCAGCCTAACGTTAATCAGGCTGTTGCTCCATATCGTTCTATTTGAATTCATTTATTGCTGTTTACTTTAACTTCATTTATTGATTCTTATCTTTTACTTCAGGTGCCATTTGGTATGTTGTCTTCTTTATTTTGAACTCTTCATGTCACCTGTCCTGAGTAAACAGAGTGCAGAAGAGAGTAGAACACGTAACAGTAAATGAAGGTTGAATGAGAGAATATGTAAATGAATATATTAAGATTTATATACATCTTTATATAAGATTTAAAAAGACATTTCAAAGACGCACCGTGTGTGTGTGTGCAACCTTCAGTGCCCACAGGGGAGTTGTATCTCACAGAGCAGACAGTAAAACAGTGGGAAGTCACATTATGCAGGTAAATAAATGACAGAAATGAAGCTATGAGGTCATGAAGCTGTTTCTGTGTATTTTGGCTTCACTTTTTATTTGGTTAAAAGGTTTTTCACCCGAATGGCCCCGATCAGGGGGGGGGGGGGACGGAGAGGAAATACATCTATTTACCTTAGTACGCCGTTACATCATGTCCCTTATTCCTCCTCAGAGCTCTTAGCACATTCCTTTCTTTTTCTTTTTTTTTTTTTTGGATTGGTCCAGTTGAAAAATTATGCGTATTAATCTTGGCCTCCTCTACCCATGATCCTTTGCATTTATCAGCATGAGCGGGAGTGGTGTAGCAATCACATTTGGAAATTAAACAAATAAAAAAGTTGAAGATAGCTGAGTGAGTGATGAGGCCGGCCGGTCGGGAGCAACATAAATCCCCACCTGTCACCCCCCCACCTCTGCCGACACACATTTGGATATTGTTATGATTTTACCGTGTTTGCATATATGAGGCTAATTTATTAGAATCAAACACCATCAGGCTTATTTACAAGCAAGTTCTGGTCCGCTGCCAATAAGCCCATTAAGTGCATTGTTGGAGAGCGGTTATATGATCAAATACACAATAGTAATGGTGAGTGGAGAGAGAACGGAGCTGTTCTCAATGAGGTGATTATCTGCACGCAGGTTATTGTGCTATTTCAGCATGACATGTAAATCTGCATTACGCCGTCAATCACAGTCGCCGCTGTCAGAGAAGTGAGGTGGGAACGACGACACTAAACGATGACGAGGGGAAAAGAATAGAACAAGAAAAAAATATTCCATATTTGTGTTTGAGAGAATGAAATTGAACGATTATGTCGAAGTTTATTTTTTTTGAGAAAATACAATCTGAATAGCTCCAGATGGCCCCAGTTAGAGACTCTTTCCCTCCATCTTTCTCCCTTTATCAATCATTCTTTCCATCCTTCTCTATCTCCCTCCTTGGCTTCTTTGTGCTCTCTGTCACAGTATATCACAGTATATCACAGTATACCACAGTATACCACAGTATGTCACAGTATACCACAGTATACCACAGTATATCACAGTATACCACAGTATACCACAGTATATCACAGTATGTCACAGTATACCACAGTATACCACAGTATACCAAAGTATACCAAAGTATACCACGGTATACCACGGTATATCACGGTATACCACGGTATGTCACAGTATACCACAGTATACCACAGTATATCACAGTATACCACAGTATACCACAGTATGTCACAGTATACCACAGTATACCACAGTATACCACAGTATACCACAGTATACCACAGTATGTCACAGTATACCACAGTATACCACAGTATACCACAGTATACCACAGTATATCACAGTATACCACAGTATATCACAGTATACCACGGTAT
>CAKAKR010050515.1:8523-28890 GCA_916700685.1 Adelosebastes latens
CAGGGACCCCTCACAAGATAGAGAATATACCAGGGACCCCTCACAAGATAGAGAATATACCGGGGACCCCTCACAAGATAGAGAATTTGCCAGGGACCCCTCACAAGATAGAGACTATACCGGGGACCCCTCACAAGATAGAGACGATACCGGGGACCCCTCACAAGATAGAGAATTTGCCAGGGACCCCTCACAAGATAGAGACTATACCGGGGACCCCTCACAAGATAGAGAATATACCAGGGACCCCTCACAAGATAGAGAATATACCAGGGACCCCTCACAAGATAGAGAATATACCAGGGACCCCTCACAAGATAGAGAATATACCAGGGACTCCTCACAAGATAGAGAATATACCTCGTACCCTTAAACTTAAAGTTTAAGTTTTAGCCTATTTATTAAATTTCTATGGTCTTTAGATGTTGGTTATGTAAAGAGAAGGGACTCCTCACAAGATAGAGACTATACCGGGGACCCCTCCCAGGATAGAGAATATACCTCGTACCCTTAAACTTAAAGTTTAAGTTTTAGCCTATTTATTAAATTTCTATGGTCTTTAGATGTTGGTTATGTAAAGAGAATAAGATGGATAAATACACTTTCCATCTTTGTTATATAAATGTGACCAAGAAGCGCAAGATCTCTATTTAACCATCTGTCTAACCTTGATAAACTTTTATGTTTAAGTTTTAGCCTAATTATTACACAAGTTATGTGGAAGAACAAGAGAAATGTATTAGAAAGATATAAACATTATTTGCAGATTATAAGAGTTATAGATTTGTTAGATTACAATGCCATCTATGAGCTATTTTGGATTTTAAATTAAAACATTTGTTGAACTATGAAGCCTTTTGTAATAAAAATAAAATTTTATATCATGATAATTTAAATGACCCCCTGGCAGAGCGCCATGGACCCCCGGTGGTCCCCGAACCCCACTTTGAGAATCACTCTGTTAATGCAAACCTAAAAAGAAAATGTTGGTGTAACGTTCACTGACAGCCGCTAACTTTTCTATCAGTTTCATGTGCTAACGAAGAAGCTTATGAACACCTGAGGTCAGTCACCTCACCTGGTTCACTAACAGAAGATTATGACGTTGACTAACTGTTTACTGACACCTCCATCTCAGCAGCCTTTATCCCTCTAATGAGCAGCCTGGTTAGTGAAGTACACATTATAAATAAAGTTGTGGTACTTTTATATTTAACATTACTTTACAAGTCAGGTAATTCAAGTTATTTCTTGTCCTATGCACACCCTTACAATCTGTGTCAGCATATAATTAACTGTTTTCATTAGAGCTGAACTATTAGCTGATTAATCGATCTACAGAAAATGTATAGGCTACTATTTTGATCACAGCTCACAGATAAATACACATGGATACCTCCAGGGCTGCTACTAACAATCATTTTTCCAAATTGCTGCCTGTGGTCACGTCTTCAAATGTCTTGTTTTGTCCGACCAACAGTCCAAAACCCAAAGATATTAGATTTATTATCATAGAAGACGAGAAAAAACAGAAAATATCCCGATTTAAGACTCTGTAACTAGAGAATCTTTTGCTTAAAAAATACTCAAACGATTAAATGAATATTTAAATTTAAGAACTGCAACAGCAAACATGAGTGTCACAGAGACATGATGGTAGTCGTAGTGTTTTTTATGTTGTATTGATAAGTTCCAGCAGGCAGCCAGTCTGATACTGGTTGTTAGACCATCTCTCCCAGTGTGCTGTGAACCAATAAGACCACTGGGACTGACAGTGTGTAGGAGCCTTTAAAATGTGTGTTTATGTAATTTAACACAACTCATTCATATCAGATGAGAACCAAAGAGTGCTCATTCAAATCTAAAACATGTGTTGGTGCGGTGAATATAAACCTTTTTCCTCCTGGTCAGTGCGTTCCTTTGGTACCGAGGACCGGCCCACCGACCGACCCATCCCACCTCGAGATGACACCTTTGAGTACATCATCTTCAGAGGGAGCGACATCAAGGACCTGACTGTGTGTGAGCCGCCCAAACCCACCTGCTCTCTTCCTCAGGACCCTGCCATCGTCCAGGTACGCATCACACAAACACCTGACGGTAGTGTTGTTACGATACCAAAACTCTGACTTCGATAGGATACGCTGCCTAAATATCTCGATACTGAAACGATACCACGGCAAAAATCTAAAACATCAGGAAAAGTAATGGAATAATAAATGATACAACATGGAACTTAAAATTATTTTTTATTAATTCAAAATGTTTTTATTAAAAAATTAAATGGTATTCAGTAATCTGATTTCCCCTATACTTCAGTTTGTGACTTTTTTTTATAGTTAATTTTATATTTGCATTTATTTTTGATAATGAACACATATTTACATTTCATCTCTATTCTTATTTCTATCTTTCTTATAACTTATCTATGTTTTTATATATTTTTATCTAAAATGGAACAACTGTAATCCCCCCCACAGTAAGATTATACTTTAACACATCACAGAGACTCACGGTAAAATAATACTTTAACACATGCTCTTTGGTAGATTATGTGTTTGTGGTATTATTCGAATAATGTCGAATAATTCCCAGTTTTCGGATAGTATTTTTGCTTGGATTGCACATCCCTAGTTATCACTACAGTTTAGTTTTTGACTGTTTGCTCCACCAGTAGTAAAGTTATAACTTCCTGTTCCCACGGGATCCCAATCCTGATGGCGTCTTCTAAAGCAGAGCGCTGCACACACAAACGGCCCCGCGGTCGCACATCGCCGCAACTCAGAGCTCATTCTTATAGTATCGGTACTGATTAAACGCGGTATCGTACCGTTTATAGCGGTAGGGTATACCGATACCTTTCCAGTATCAGTATACAGTGTATATTAGTGGTTCACAGTGTAACATTCACCGTCTTCCTCCTCAGTCGTCCATGAGCTCCAGCTCCTCGTCTTCTGCTGCCGCCGCCCCGACCCCGTTCCAGTCTGCTGGTTCCTATGGCCTCTTCAACCGGGCTCCAGTTCCTGCCTACAACCAGTTCAGCACCAGCCCCCTGGTTTCCCCCCAGTTTGGACCAGTTGGTGTGGGTAAGTTCTTGTCCTGTGTTCTAGCAGGACTCAGCTGGGCATGGTATCCAAGGGTTCAGGGTCTCTCTGTGGCTCTGGTACCACGTACAGCATGCCATAGAGACTGAGGAGGGATGGAGTCATGGCACCACCGAGGCCTTCACTTTCCTCCTCTACATGTAGAGTAACAATGATTAGTTGTTATTAGGGATGAGTTTAGGGATGCACCGATTTATCGGCCAAACGTCGCTATCGGCTGCTATTCACCTTGTTGACTGCCATCGGCCTGTCGGCAAATGAGATTACATTCTCCGATGGCAGTGGCCGATGTTATCTGTAGTGTTGCATCAATTTTGCGTCGGCTAAATGTTGTGTTGGTTATTTGCGGTCAGTCTCTGACAGTTACAGTAACCAGCTGCTGATTCAGAGAAGAAGCCGCTGGAAGGACGCGACTCTGACAGGGGTGAGTGTGGTTTGTTTACAAATAAAAGTGAAAGGAAAAGTGGTCCGTGTGGGAGTATTACAGTATCTCAGAGACAGATCGGCGTCATGAACGTTGTTATGTTCAATGACATATTAAGCAGTAAAACAATGACTTACAAGATTGATTTAAAACATCACAACGGTCTGGAGGAACAAACTTGGTGTGAGCGTAATGTGTCGGTCCAACGAGGGGTGACGCAGCACCCAATATGTTACCGTGGGAACATCCTCCACGCCGTGCAGCCCGTACAGCACTCCGTCCCCCATACCGGGATCCAGACCCGGGTGAGCAGAGCGCAGCAGCACGTCGGGCCGCCGCATCGTAGTCTCATGGCTCCGCCGTGGGTCCGTCCGGCTCGGACAGCTGAGGCAGCGAGGTCCGAGGCTGCTTCAGCAGAGCGGAGCTCTCCATCCGCTCCCCTGCGCCGTTCTGCCGCTACTAGCCCACTAGTTAATCGCTCGCGGATGGCATCGTTCTCTAGGACGGATAAAAATGCTAAGATGGGTCACCAAATATACTCTGGCGGCCGTTAATACACGGCCGGCCCGCCCAAGTAAAGTCTATGTGTGAGAAACACTGCTCATGTTACTAATCACCTTTACATCAATATTTAATTTATGTTTCAAAAACGTAATATTGTAGTTGGGCTGTACTGAAACACTCTTCTCGTTGAGTCGGTAGTTGTAGAGCAGCTGAAAGGCTTTTGAAGCAGTCATTTAAAAAAAAAAAAAGTTTCATAAATTTGTGTGATTGAATTTGTGCTCATTCAGTGTAATGAAATGCAGCTCAGTTATTTTTTATTATAATGAAGAGGTCTTTGTTTCCCTGGAACAAAAGAGGAATAATAAACAGTAAAAACTAAATAAACTGAAACATCTGTATCAGCTATCAGCCAAATTGTTATTTTAAACATCAGTGTCAGCCCAGAATTTTGCAATCGGTGCATCCCTAGTTGTGTTGATTTTAAATGACACATAAAAACTGTGTAACTGAATGTAACCTTCACTCGTATAATAAGCAACAGGAAGTGTACATTTATTGCATATACAGGAGTATTAAAGCTCAGTGTCCTCAGCTCACACTAATGAAGACACCTTAACTGTGAACTCCAGAGGATGCTACTGGAAAATAGATTTCCCCTGTTAAAGCTTAACCTGACAGAGCTTATTGGAGGAAATATTCATTTTCACAATAAATTTGAACTGTAGCAACAGAGTATACATGATTGGACAACAGAGAGACGACAGGAAAGAGAGAAGATTTAATACTTTTGGGTTTCTAAAATCATCACCAATAACAATTCATTTTATTTGTTCAGTTGTGAGCAGCTCCTTTATCACAGTAATGTTCATAACAACACACTCAAAAATCAGCTGAATTTAATCTGCATTACAGCTGCTTAACCATTAATGGGTAATCAACAGAAAATGTATTATTTTGATAGTCAGATGATCACTAACTGAAGATCTTTGTAGTTTTTGGACACAAATGACGTGTGAAGACGTCACTGTGGACTTTTATTGACAGCGATTGATAGTTGATGAGTTGATCAGTTTACTACAGAGTCTGAAGCTGTGTAGATTTAGTGTGTTGTGTGATTATGGGAGACGGTTATTTGATCTTGATATGGGTCAGCGTTGGTCAGGTGATGTTCTGATCCAGCAGGAGTTCTTACCTCAGATAGTCTGCTGGTTCACAGCGGTGCAGAGCAGCATAGTGCATTTGAAGGAAGTGTTGTTGCCCTCAATACAGTAATGTTCCTGCTGTTCCTCCCATACAGGACGATCAGTGACCTCGACCCAGTCTCAGAGCTCTGCTATTGGCTCTGCTTGGTCCTCTGACTCTCTGTCTCTGGGCCCGTTTGTAACCGAAGGTAAAGACCTGCAGGGGATCACTGATGAGTGTGCTCACCACACCGGTGGTACCAAATTACTCCTGATCCATTCACACAAGAGTGAAACTAATATATCTGATGAAATACTGAATCAGTTCAGAATCTGCAGACGGAGAACGTCTGATGGATTTAAATGTTTTAACCTCTTTCTCTCCTCACTGACTTAATTGTCTTCTCACATTGCGACAGAAAGTAATGACTGGAGTTGGGTGGATTTCCTGTTTTTCCAGTCTGGTCCGGTGTACGAGCTTAAACCGGTTTGATTTGATGCAAACCGGCTGAACCGTCATTTGTCATTATGACATGTTCTGGCAGATTAAAAAGTAGCCGACATCAGCAACCTGTGCCAACGGCGTCACAGCGCTTAATCAGCTTGTATTGTATTAGTAATAAGCAATATGACAACGTGATTAACACGATATTATGTTTGTTTGTAAACGGACTGATGGTTCGTGTCCACAGCCTCCGTCCTTTCCACGCTTCCCATTCATTGTCCATGTAAGCAGCTGTGCAATGCATTCTGGTAGTCGTCGCTAGCTCTCCCGTCAGCTCCGTTCTCTTTATACATCCATGGTCAGCTCCATCGGGGCCATTTGAAGGCATTTAACAGTATATGGGTGCTCTACAGTTGTAGCGTCAGTAGGATTTGTTTTCTAGAAAGTTCATGACGAGATGAGACGTGGTAAAGTTAGTCTTAAAACTAAAACTGCGCTAACATGGCAACATTTTGGATTTGAAGCAGAGAAACATTCATTATGTTCCACTCTGGAGTCCTGGTGGTGAAATCAGGTAGTCCGGTCCGGTGTTTGGCTCAATACCAAACCGGTTTGAAAATTGTTTACACCGGCCCAACCGCAATGACTGAGATAAATCATTACAAAATGCCTTCAGTATTAAAAGTTGCACATCAGTAAATTACACAATAGCATGCTTTTCAAAGTAACCTGCATGTCCTGTTGGATCAGTTCTGTTCCTGTACGATTAAAACCCAGACTGAGCTGAGCAGAACCGTCCTCACGCTGAGGTCTCTCACACCTGTAGCTCAGTTCATCTGTTCTGGACCAAGATGAGCCTCCAGAGGTTTCAAAAGGCGTTAAACAGCATGACTGATTCCAATCAATACTGACCACTGATGAGGTTGACTTAGTTCACTGTGTGCACCACTGACCCTGATCCCTGTCCTGGTTCTCTCCCCAGGTCGCAGCAGCCCCAGCCTGGACCCTCTGAGGAAGAGCCCCACCCTGGAGCAGGTGATCCAAAGCGCCCCGTCGGCCCCGACCGCCACCACCACAGCTCCGGCCCCCGGTCTGGGACGCAGGAGCCCCCCCCACGGTCGCACGGCCCCCTCTGCCGCCGGTCAGAGTGGCCAGAAGGTCCAGCACCAGGACGGCATGGACACGAGGAGGGGTGAGACAGTCAGGGGAGGCCGCAGCAGCAGCAGCAGCCATGGCTGGTCTGCACCCCGAACCATCTCGTCCTCTCACATCACTGCTGTAGATAGGGCTTCCACTGCAGGGCTTACCCACTCTATCTTTAGCCACCCAGGTGAGACACACAGACCACAGACCAGCACACTAGTACCAGTTATATTCATGCCTCCTGCCTGAGCGCACAGCGGACATTTTAATCAGAGGAAAATCATTTAGTTTGAGCAAACAAATCACTTTATTTATTAGGGGTGGGAAAAAAATCGATTCACCTATGTATCGCGATTTCTTTTTTTTATGATTTTGAAATAGATCTTTTAATGCCAGAATCGATATATTTGCTTCATTTGAGTCTATGTGGAGGTAGAAGGAAGTTACCGCTTTCATTGTTGTAGTCTGAGTAACGTGACGTCATATCCGTTCCGTATCCGTCAACCAAAACAAACCGGAGAAAGTATAAAACGTTGGAGGGTCTGCGTGGATACAACCTGCACCCTCCCATTTTAAATCCAAAGTGGTAAACACTACACATCCAGTAAAGTATGGAAACACTTTGGGTTTCACACATTGCAGGAAAAGCAGAGCTTGACATCACGGCTAAAGCTGCATGCTAACTCTGTCATGGACAGGAAACGTTATCGTATTGTTATCGTATTGTAATGTGCGGTCAAGCCGGCCGTCACTCTCATCTCCGTGGTCAAATGGGCCGACGCTACAACTGTAGAGCACCCATATACTGACATTTATGTTAAATGCATTCAAACAGCCCCGATGGAGCTGACCATGGATGTATAAAGAGAACGGAGCTGACGGGAGAGCTAGCGACCACCTTGGAGAAGTAAGCGGACGTAGTCACACGTGTGACTACGTCCGGTTTTCAAAATAAGGTGTTAACAAAGGGAACTGTATATAAAAAATACATATATGGAAATAAGATTGATTGCATTATATTCACCAGTAGTATAAAACATAACATGTCCCTTATAAATTAAAAAAGAAAATACCACTAATATGTGAGGTAAATGTCTTTATTCTTTGATTTTTGGGTTGCTGGAAAATACTTAATAAATAATTCCTGACAATGACTGATATATTTGACTTCAGGACATCTCTGACTACATACATGCTAAAAATCAAACACTTTTACTGGATTCATTTAGAGATTTTCCAAAGTAAAAGTCCCTAGAAGTGTATGAATCAGCTTTTCCCCATGGTCTAGTGTTAAAAAAGTTAACAAAAATCACAATAAATCATAATATTGAATCGCAATACTTAAAATTAACAATACATATCGAATCAGCACCCAAGTATGGTGATAGTATTGAATCAGGAGATAGGTGAATCGTCCCAGCTCTAGTGATTTGTGTTAAAATGTCCTTGTGCACGCTCAGGAGTCAGGCATAAATACAACGCCACAGTAAAGAAGTATTTCCACTCTCTGTGTTTTGCTAACGTTTTGTTCCAGAGGTCCAGAGGTCACATTTGAAAGCGTTGTGTGAAGGTAGGAGACTAGTGGCAGCTGGACTGTTTTCTCTTGACTGTTGACGTTGTGTTGGGAGACTAAAAGACTTTGCTGTTCCAGGCCCTGACGCCCAGAAAGTCCCCAAACCAGAGTCTGAGCAGGCGCGAGGTGAAGGCAGGGATCCCAGTAAACGTTCCTCAGGTTAATCCCCCCTCTGCTCTGACTCCATCCTCAACAGCCTCATTCAGACTCTGCATGCCCGTCCAGCTCTCCTCTGGCCCAGTGGAGCCCATACACTCATACCATCATCCCTCTTTCACATGGTTTTCTTTGCTAGTGAACGTGTGTGCAGATTGACATGCTGTTCATGTCAATGGATGATGAGGACGCGTCTCCTCGTCTTCATGCTCAGTGAAATCCTGAGAATGCTCCCTGAGTGATTTACTGCATTCCTCCATGTTTGATGTGACTTTTGTTTCTGGAGCTGACACCTGAAGCCAGGCTCTTATTTTATGGCTCTAACTCATTTTAAAGACTCTTCTACCATAGTGGGTGTGTGCCTTGGTTTACTACCTCATGTGTTGCCATGTTTACCAGTGTTTTTGTTCTGCACCACCTCTTTAAACCTGTTTTATTATGACAGCTAATGTACTCTATTACTCTGTTATTCAGCGGCTGCTGGAGCTCCGGCTAACCGGCGTGGGCGAGGGGGCGGACACCGCGGCAGAGGGCGCTTCAACGTTCGCCGAGACGGACCCATGAAGTTTGAGAAAGACTTTGACTTTGAGAGCGCCAACGCCCAGTTCAACAAGGAGGATATCGACAGAGAGTTTCAGAGCAAGCTCAAGTTGAAAGGTCTTTATAATGAAAGGAAAATAATCATTTTATGGATGTTAATGCCTGTTGGTTCCACACAGTTTCTACCGCCATGGCCTGTTTCTACCGTCAGAAGTGTGACTGACTGTGTTGGTTCTCTCAGATGAGAAGACGGAGAAGACGGAGAAGGCGGTGAACGGAGAGGATAAGGGCGACTCAGGTGTGGAAACCCAGAACAGCGAAGGTAACGCTGACGAAGAGGGCGACCCGCTGGGCCCCAACTGCTACTACGACAAGTCCAAGTCTTTCTTCGACAACATCTCCTGTGACGACACCAGGTACGAGTCCCAGTCGGCTTGTCCGAGTCCCAGTCAGCCACTTTGTGTACATGAATGAAAGGCCACAGCGACACATGACGGTCTTTATGTTTTCCATCAGTGTGTACAGACCTCCATGACATCAATGACCTCAATGACCTCCATGACCTCCAGCTGTGGGAACTAATGACTCGACTGTGTTGTCTGTTTTCTGTTCAACAGGAAAGCAAATGAGAAGTCTGGAGTCTCAGGTTTCCCCAGGTGAGTGTTCATCTAGTCACATCTAGTCTAACTGATGGTTCAGGTGTAACTGGTCATGTTGGTTAGTGATGGAGTTTGATATTCTGTCAATGACAGATAATAAAAAAGAAGCTCTGTGTTAATAGAATAAATATGAAGGCAACACGCTAGTTAAACCAGCAGCAACACGCCAGTTAGACCAGCAGCAACACGCTAGTTAAACCTGCAGCATCTAGCTGTTAAAACAACGTTATTATCGGTGCCTGTCCTAGTCTCTACCTGATGTAGAACATGAGAGCTCCTCCCACCTGTAGCTGCTCCTCTTCATCTCCTTCTCTTTATCTCCTCCCTCCCCCCCACCCCCCTGCAGGGAGCGGAGGCAGACCTGGGCGGAGGAGAGGAGGATGAACGCCGAGACGTTCGGCCTCCCTCTTCGTCAGGGCCGAGGCCGCGGCGGTTACCGTGGACGTGGCGGTATGGGCTTTCGTGGAGGTCGGGGTCGTTCGGCTAGCCGAGGCTCCTTTGGGCCTCCGCAGGGAGTTGGCGGCTTCAGGGGAGGTTACAGAGGAAACCAGGCCGGCCGCGAGTTCGCCGACTTATCAGCATACAGGGTAACGTTCAGTGACATTATTTTCACATGTAACGCTGTATTATATTTAAAATTTAAAAATCAATTTGAAAATGGAGTTTAAAAGGACAAATAAATAACTGGATTCATCAATTGAATTAAGAATACAGGTTTTAATCAGTTATTTAAAATGGTTATTTCCTTTCCCATGCTAAATGACTAAGCACATTTAATAGTTAATAGGAAAAGGAAAAGCAAATAGTGAAGGAAGTTACCCTTTTAAATTCCTGATTTGTGAATCCAGTTATGTATTTCTCTTTTTAAACTCCATTTTCAAATAGAATTTTAAATTCCATTATTTATTTATGAATTCATTAATGTATTTTTAAATGATGTACTTACTGATTGTTTTATGGTGTTTTTGTAAATCCCTTTTTAACTTGAACTATTTATTGATGGATTCATATTTCATTTGTAGATTCTTTTTATAATTCTTCTTTTAATCGCCCATTAAAATGTCACATAATGAATTACTTTGTGATTTAGTCTATTAATTCATAAATTAATAAGTTAATTTGTAAACAAATTTATGAATGCCTATTTTTATTGTACAATTAGTTATTAATTAATGACATGCTTTATTACTATTTCTGTGACTCTTGTGGTCCTCTATTTTTGATATTTTCTTCCACCTCTACTGAACACACACCTGCTTGGTGACAAAGATGTGATGAATAAAAGGTGTTTAATTTATTTCTCCTTTGTTCCAGAAGGATAACAAAGTGGCTGCGTAGTCTCAACGGGTGGAAGACTCGACAGAAAGGTGGAACTTCTTCACGCTTCAGTGGAAAACAAATAGTTTTTTGTTGACTAAAATAATGAAGATTGTCTACTAGTTGTATATTTGTCACCAGCACTGGGGGTAGACTGCTTGAACACAACGGTGGAAACAACAACAACAACAACAACTACAACAACGACGCAATTTATCAGAAAAAAAAAAAACATTTTAAAAAGTCCAGATCTCAACAAAATATTAATAATAATGTATAAATGTGATATTTCAGAGGGATGTTTGTTTGTTTTTCACTGCGTTATCTCCCGGGTCCTCTCCTAAACCTGTCTTTGATAATCTTCTGTTAGCTGACTGACACATAGCTTTATTTGGGGGGTGGGGGGGTACAGCAGCATATCCTGTAACTCCAGTCTCAGTCACACCTTTCTAACATGTATTTTTCTACTATTACATCTAGTCGGCACACTCACCAACACGTCTATCCACAGTGCTCGTCATCTCTCATAGTCACCTCTCATAGTCACCTCTCGGCTTCTGCAGCTTCCTTTTCTTTCTTTAAGTGTTTACTCATATTAACAGTGTAGAAGATGTTTCACATCGTAAAGGGTTAGTTGTGGCGTCTCTCAGTGTGGTTGTATGATAGTCAGCGTATTACTACAGTAGAATGAGACAGGAGAACCAGCACGGGAGCAGATCAATGTCCTGCTGTGGACGGGGGCAGCAGCTAAACGCATTTTACACACATAAAAACATCAATATCAGTCTAAGTGGACGCTATATTTAGAATATTTTCACCTCTTTACCTCGCTGTCAGACAGATATTTCTGACGGGGAACTGAATCTGTTATATCGCTCTCTTCAAAGACACCAGACTACATTCACAAAAACAGTCATTTTACCTCTCAGAACAGGGGCGTTGCTGGTCTACCGCTGCATCCATCGGTTAGTTAGTTTGTGTTATTGTGTGATTTTGGTCTTTTAACGGGTTAGTTCAGATTCATCAAAGTCACACAATAACACAAATTAACCCATGAAGTAGGCCTGCCTGATTATGGCCAAAATGATAATCACGATTATTACACGGCTGTGTTGAATACTTGATTTTGATTGGTCAAGCACGGCGTTCTAAGGTCTGTTATTTCTTTATAACCGACTGTTGCTATGGCTAAAAGAGCGTTGCTATGGGCGCAGTTCTGATGTCGGCCTCTGGAGGATCGTTTTTCAAATTATTTATTTCTTAAGCGGAAGTAGGCGAGATTGAAGCAAATATGATTTAAAAAAAAAAAAGTTATTTTTATAAAACGGGCGTTAGTCACGGTAACTGGTGTTACACGGTGGTCGGGCACACACCGATTACATTACGTACCAAGCGCCCCCACCGTTTACAGAAATAAAACCCATTTAGTTCATTTGGGCGAATCAGCGCCGTTATCAACAGATAGTCATACGGCGGACGCTACAAACTGAAAGTGAAAGTGTCTGCTCCGTACGGAGTCTCAGCTCAGAGTAGCAGGAGTCAGATTTCACACACGGGACGAGAGAAAGTTGACTGACAAGACGATGGCGGAGGATTTGGTGTCGAAGCGAAAAGCAAAAGCGCCTATTTGGCAATATTTCAGATTTAAACCCAATGCTATAAGAGAACCATAACGTTGGTGAGGTAATCATCGCGAGGA
The DNA here is from genome assembly GCA_916700685.1 of Adelosebastes latens. NCBI lineage: Eukaryota > Metazoa > Chordata > Actinopteri > Perciformes > Sebastidae > Adelosebastes > Adelosebastes latens. Next base: position 21,269 of record CAKAKR010050515.1, read on the forward strand.
AGACGGAGCGGTCATAGCCGGTGTGCACAGCGGAGCGGCGCCGGGTGGAAACCTGCAGCCTCGCAGTGAAAGCTGGCCGGACAGGCCAGACGCACCGCCACCCGACAGTAAAGATCAGAGTCAGAGCTCTGCACATATTGACCGCCATCTTTTCCTGTAAAATGTCCGGTGTAATCGGTAACACCGGTGTTGTCCCAAGTTTATTAACCGGTGGGAACATTTCCTCACCGTCACATCACTAATAATGAGGTTCTTCTTCACCTGACTTCAGTGCATTTGGCCTGTAAAATATACAGAATATTACTGTTCTACATTCAGGAAAACGCACATCGGCGAGACCGCTCCCCAAAAGTGAAGCCAAAGCATCTGGATCGCCCCCTGGTGGCTGGCTGTTAGATTAGGAAGCGCTTGATTTGATATATGGAGCCCGCATTTTAAACAGCAATATAGCAGTCGATCGTGGTCATTAAATTGTGGGAAGCCAAAATCGTGATTGCGATTAATATTTAATTAATTGCGCAGCCCTACGATGGATGCAGCGGTAGACCAACAGCTCCCCTGTTCTGAGAGGCAAAATGACTGTTTTTGTGAATGTAGTCTGGTGTCTTTGAAGAGAGCGATATAACAGCTTCAGTTCCCCATCAGAAAGGGCTGTCTGACAGCGAGGTGAAGAGGTGAAAATATTCTAAATATGGCGTTCACTTAAACTGATATAGATGTATTTAGGAGTCTAAAAAGCGTTACTCCAAACTCCATCTACTGTAGTAATACACTATGGAGAAGAACCTCATACAACCTCACAGAGAAACACCTGAACTATCTCTTTAACGTTAGAGTAGGGAGCCGCTGGTAGACGTGTGTACTGGACTGGTTTTTGTGGTAGTTTTGATTCCCAGTCCACAAGCTAACTGGGTCGGATCATAGGTCAAAATTCAGTCGCTTTCTGTTTATATTTTCCACTTATTTCTCTCTTCAGTCATGGGTTTATGGTGCTTAAATACAACAGAGTATTAGGGCCACATTGAGGGAAAAAAATAATAAATAAAGTGATAATATTATAAAGTAGTAATTTTACGTGTTATTTTAGAGGGGAAATAGTGTGGAAATGAGGAATGTGGAGCATCTTGTGAAGTTATACTTTAGTATAAGTTTCACAAATAACGAAATACTTAATCTTTTGGCACATCAGCACCACATTATCATCAGTATCAGGACCTTGAAAAGATATATATGTATTTATTATGAAGAAAGAACAACACTGACCAGGATGAAACTGACTCTTTTGTGGAGGAGGAAATTACTTTTTTTCTCCTAAAGTTATGACTTTATTCGCATTAAATTACGACTTTTTTTCCTCATAATATTATGACTTTATTCTCGGGATCTCAGATTTTTTTTTCCCCTCAAAGTGGCCGTAATACTCCGTCGTACTTAAAGCAGTTAGTTAGAGCTGCAGTGAAATCCATGCAGACGACGACTCAAATATTAATATTAACTCGCTTAAAGCTTCCCAGCAGATGGATACGGAAGGTTTAAAATGCCTAACGTAAAACAAATTAAGTGTTTCCTTTTTACGTATGCATTTCTTTATCTTTAATAATTGAACAAATTGTTTTTTAATTGTGAAAAATCAAATCACAGCACAGAAAACAAAGTGAGGAGGTGTACTGTAATTCAGAGAGCAGCACAGACCTGCCAAGTAAGAGATAACGTACAGCGAGAGGGTCATTGTTATGAAATGAACCCCTTCAGGGTATTTATATCACTACAATGAACCGCTAGCTGTCCAGCTTATTACACGGCTACTTACTGAAGAAATTAATAATTTGAGACAAAAACAGTCCTGCAGAGTCCGACATCAGAACTGTGTCCATAGCAACGGTCTATTATACATAGCAACGGTCTGTTATAAAGAAATAACAGACCGTAAATTGACCAATCAGAATCGAGTTTTCAACAAAGCCATGTAATAATAATAATAAATAAATAACACTTTCGTGAGCTTTTTGTTTTTAGAGATGGAAAACCTGAGTAGATGCACCAAAAAGACGATTTATTGAGGAAGTGTCACCACGTAATTGTACTTAAGTCAACTTTATAATACTTGTGTTGTGATTTGATTTTAATGTCACACTAAATAACAGTTCTTTCAGTTATTAAAGACAAAACTTTAAATAATTGTCCTTAACATGTTTCATGTTGAATTATGACAGTAGATGTACATATAAAGGAAATATGTGTATAATATTTCACTTTATTTCTTTGTTGGATTTGTTTTAATTTGGGCGTTTAAAATCTTCCGTAGATGAAGGTTTTCCAGATGTTCTAACTCGATGTTTGTCGGGCTGCTGCTTCATAAGACACTAACTTATACCGCCATCAGCTGTTACAGTAAAACTCCACCCTCACTTTTAACGCCACTAACGTTGTCCCGCGGCACTGCACGGTGGTGGACAGCCCGCTAAAGCTACAGGAAGTGATGTCAACTATACATAGAAAATAAAAGACTAGAAAAACAAGCTAGCTGTCTGCGTGTAGCATCATAGTTTTCTAGCAATATAACGAAGGACGGGGGGTGTGACGAATCATGACTGAATAATCTGACGCCATCTTGACCGGGCATCATTTAAGTACTTTAAAACTCTTTCAGTGGTTTCAGGAAACGTTTAGAGTTGCACTTTTTTCTGTTCACCAGTCCTGAGTTTCTATCCAGATAACAAAGAGGATAAAAACAAGTAGTTCTGAATGGAGATGAACTTCAGGAATATCGTTCTCTGCAGACCTGGATCATACAAAGAAGGCTCGGTTACTTTCTTCAGTTTAAAATGTACAAAAGTTAAATGGAGTTCTGTGTGGACCAGGTCTGTTTTTTTTTAAATGCCGTCTGCTTCACGGCTTCGACTCCAGAACAGAGAAATGTTGTCATGCAAAGTTACCTTTAAAGTACTTAACTGTGCTCAGGAAACGTAGAGAAAATGTGTTTTTCTTGATTCGCCTTAATGCTCGAGAAGAACCGCAGATGATGAGAGAAATGTATAATGAGACTGTTTAAAATCTTGATAAATGGGATTGAACTTCGGTTTGTTTCCTCACTGTTGTAGAAAGCTACTCCTTCACATTAAGGCACTGAAACCGATCGAGTCGGATACGAGAAGAAAAGCTGCAGCTCTCAGACAGACTGTTTTTATAAACTCTTATCAAGTAATAAATGGATTCATTAAAATAAAAAAATCATCTGGCTAAACTTTCCATTTCCTTATTTTGAGTTAGAAAACTACGGAGAATATTTAATCTCAACTCATTTGATGATTATAACGATGAGAAAACTGAAAATGTCAAAGCAGGAAACCTGACTCAGAAAAAATCAAATCAATAATTCATCATTTAAAGACAGAATAAGGAAATATGATTAACTGGCAGATGTAATTATATATATTTTTACTTTCATAATGCATCATTTAAATGATTGCTGATTGTAATGAAGGGTTGTAAGAGTTTATAATTATTGTGTAGATGTCAAACGTGGCTGAAAGCTGTGAAGTTTTCTTAATGTGTCCAGACTCGTTTGGTATCCAGGCGTCCAATCAGAGGACAGACATCGTTAGTAGTCTTAATTAGTTTTCAGAGGGTCACAGACGGCGCTGGTTCTCAAGTCTTCAGGCGTCACATCAGCTGGAAATAAAGGACAAAATGTGGGATTACGACACTATGTGGCCAGTTAGTTTGTGCTAATTTAAATATTGTAAATAAAGCACATTATAACCTGAAATGAGCCTTAAAGGAATAAACCAGATGTACAACATGTTATTAATCAGAGAAAGAGAACTGAATTCATTAGACAGAAAAATATCAACTATTTAATCATTTTTCATGCAAAATGTCAGAAAGTTTTCAGCCTCTCAAATAGAGAGATTTGCTGCTTTTCTCTATTTATATAAATCAGATTAAACTAAATCTCAACAAGACATTTAAAGGCTCAGACGCACCAAATCAATGTTTTAGTTTCATTTAGTATACTTGTAGTATAAACACTAGTAAACTAGTAGTTTACTTTAAAGTGCACTTTCATAAACTATAAAGTGGGCTACAAGTATATTTGCAGTACAAAAACTATTAACTATTAGTTTACTGAAAGTATACTTTAAACAGTACTTTTTATCAAAAGAATAACAAAAGTATACTTGGCTCATACTGACAAGTATACAGAAAAGTCTAAGTATACTTGGCTTATACTTGTACTTAATCTTTTGATCAAGATATACTTAAGAAAATTAGAATTTAGTACATTTGTAGTATAAAAACTATTTAACTAGTAGTTTACTTTAAAGTGTACTTTCATAAACCAAAAAGTGGACTACCAGTATAAAACTAGTAAACTATCAGTACAATACTTACACTTAATTATACTTTTATAAACTAAAAAGTGGCCTATTTAGTCCCAAGAAGTATTAAAGCAGTATAAGTATACTACTACTATATTGATATTAGTATACCTACTACATAAAGTATACTTGGTAAATGTATACTTGAATTTTACTTAAGTATACTTCATAAAATAAACTTGAAGTATATTACTTTTTGGTAAGGGTTTACTCTTTGGCTTGCTTTCCTCACTAACGTTTCTCTTCTCCTGCTCTGATTGAAGCTGAACAGCCAATCAGAGTGATTTCTCTCACCGACGGACCCAAACCGTCGGCTTGGTGAGTCAGGACCTTAATAGTGATCAGTGAGCTAGAACTGTATTGATTAGTCAACTAATCGATAAGTTGATCGACAGACAAATAATCACCAACTATTCAGATCATTTTTCATGCAAAAATGTAAGAAAATGCTGTTTACAGCCTCACAGATATGAAGATTTGCTGTTTTCTCTGTATTATATCATATTAAACTGAACATTAGACATTTAAAGACGTCATACTGGACTTTGAGAAACTAGGACGGACACTTTTCACTGTTTTCTTTACATAATTAACGTTCTGGACTGTATTTTGGCACTAATTACCCTCATATAGAGACTCCTCTTTACATAATTAACGTTCTGGACTATATTTTTGGCACTAACCATCCCTCATATAAAGACTCCTCTTTGCATAATAAACATTCTTGACTGTATTTTTGGCACTAATCACCCTCATATTGAGACTCCTCTTTACATAATTAACGTTCTGGACTGTATTTTTGGCACTAACCATCCCTCATATAAAGACTCTTTACATAATAAACATTCTGGACTGTATTTTTGGCACTAACCATCCCTCATATTGAGACTCCTCTTTGCATAATAAACATTCTTGACTGTATTTTTGGCACTAATCACCCTCATATTGAGACTCCTCTTTACATAATTAACATTCTGGACTATATTTTTGGCACTAATCACCCTCATATTGAGACTCCTCTTTACATAATTAAGGCTCTGGACTGTATTTTTGGCACTAATCACCCTCATATTGAGACTCCTCTTTACATAATTAACGTTCTGGACTGTATTTTTGGCACTAATCACCCTCATATTGAGACTCCTCTTTACATAATTAACGTTCTGGACTGTATTTTTGCCACTAATCACCCTCATATTGAGACTCCTCTTTACATAATTAACGTTCTGGACTATATTTTTGGCACTAACCATCCCTCATATTAAGACTCTTTACATAATTAACATTCTGGACTGTATTTTTGGCACTAATCACCCTCATATTGAGACTCCTCTTTACATAATTAACGTTCTGGACTGTATTTTTGGCACTAATCACCCTCATATGAAGACTCCTCTTTACATAAACATTCTGGACTGTATTTTTGGCACTAATCACCCTCATATAAAGACTCCTCTTTACATAATTAACGTTCTTGACTGTATTTTTGGCACTAATCACCCTCATATAAAGACTCTTTACATAATTAACATTCTGGGGCCTCATGTATAAACGGTGCGCACGTACTAAAATGTTGCGTACGCTGTGTTTCACACACACGCCGGGATGTATAAAAATCAACGTGACGTGAGAATGTGCGGACCATGCCGCAAACTCTGTCATTTGGCAGTGTCAAACTACAATGTACTGAAACTCGCCAAATGTGTACAAATAATTTTTCCACTCAACTTACTGAGCTTTGTTTATGAAGTGGGATAAAAAAAAAACGACACATATTTCTTAACTAGTTTGCGCATAATGTTTAACAGCAGAAAGGCACAACAGTAACACATTTAAACTAATTTCCCAGAGATGACATGCCTTAACCACTGTGCCAAAACCAAAATCGCGTGCTGCACAATGTGGCAGACCAAAGTGGTGTGCCTGTGCCCCAGAGGAGCTACAGATGGATGAACCGGACCCTGGCCCACCTAACAATGAGCCAAAAGCTATACAGTGCCGTTTGGATGCGATACATAGAATGTAAAGCAACGAGGCAAGTTGAGACAAACATTTATTTTTTAACAAGGTCTTTTAATGTCTGACTTATCTCACCAAGAACGTCATTCATTCTTTTTAATTCGTTGCATATCTCCTTCATTGTATTGACAATCTCTCTCTGTGACTCCAGCACAGCGTTAGTGAGGATGGGCCAGACTGCCGCCCCTCAGCAGTCGAGGCCCGGGACGCAGCGGATCCGTGCGCCATCGGAAGCGCACGGTCAGCCGCTGTGGAGACACGTTGCGTTTGTTACTGATTCCCAAGGAAAGACCATCAAATAAAATATGTTTTCTAGCTTCCACTTCAGTAACAAGCACTTCAATTTCATACTCGGTGAAATTCTTCTTTTTTGTTCCTTTTCCAGCGCGATTTGCCATTGTTATTTGGACAATAGGTGACAGCATGGAACGCGTTTATAGTCATTTGCATAGTTATTAATGGGAGGAGACAAGGCGGACCAAGTGGCTCAATTTCACGTTAATTGGGATGTATAAAGGAAAGGTGCGCAGGAACAGGCGTACGCACGGTTTTATACATGTGGGAATTTCTGTGCTTACGTACTTTTCCAATTTTGTGAGCACGCCATCTTCCAGTGTGAAAGCTGCGCAGTCTTTTATACATGAGGCCCCTGGACTGTATTGTTGGCACTTATCCCCCTCATACAAAAACTCCTCTTTACATAATTAAAGGGACTATTTGTAACTTTGTAAGCGTATAAATGTACCGGGTCGGGACACATGCTCGCTCTCATATGCGCGCTCGCGTGTGGCCGGAGCCTCGTCTCCTCTGCCTGCTCGCCTTCCCTCAGACAGAGCGCGCGTTCTCGCGTACTCGCTCCACCTCTAGACGTGAACGCGCGCTCACCCCACACTGCAGGAGAGTTAGTTTAGCTCTGAGAATATGTAGTGAATGTACAGTGGACGTTTGTGCAGAAATAAATGCTGCAGCTCCTCCAGAGAGAAACGTCACCGTCTCCCTCCTGCGCCCGCAGGGAGACACCGGGTGCCGGTGTCACGGTTCACGTTTCTCTCTGCGGAGCACCGTCACTTCACAAGACACGGAAAACCTCTGTTGGTGCGCGCTGTGTCAGTGAAGGCAAGCAGGCAGCGGAGGAGAGGCTCCGGTTGCCGGTGTCTCCCTGCGGGCGCAGGAGGGTGAGGCAGGAAAAGCCAACACTAGGATCAGATCTAAATCATGTTC
>CAKAKR010050516.1:0-18497 GCA_916700685.1 Adelosebastes latens
AAACACAGGAGAGGTAAAGGTATACAAAAATTATAAAAACAATAATAGAGATATAAAAGATACAGAGTGAATGGGTGAACATAGTGTGTGCAGTCCGTTAATAAATAAATGTAGTATGTGCAATAAATAAATGTAATATGTACAGTAGTGTAAAGTAAGTGTAAATATATCTAGATAGATAGATAGATAGATAGATAGATAGATAGATAGATAGATGGATAGGTAGTAACTTTATTGATTCCGAGGGAAATTCAAGTTTCCAGCATCACAGTTCCATAGTGCAAAACATGTTAGTAAAAAGCCAGTAAAAAAGTTAGTAGTACAAAGTACAAAGTACAAAAAAATATACCAGATATAAAAATACAAGGAGATGAAGAAAACTGTTAAAACTGAATATAGTGCAGGGTAACAGCTGTGATACAGGACTATTAAAAAAAGTAAATGTAGACATAAAACGTTATAGGTTTGACTTAGTATTTCCAATCGGTATTTTTTTTAATCATGCCAAACTTTTCATCTATTTTTTCTTTTATTAATAGAAATGTTTTTGTTGTCTATTGTTTACATGCATTGGGGCTGACATCCTGTCAGGGAGCCCTGAAACTCTACTGTACATTCACATGATATTTTCAGGTGGAATTTCATTTCATTCTCACTGTGCAATATCATTTTCCACTTTTGCAATTTTAGTTTTTTTAATAGTCTGTTTATTGTCAATACTGTATATACTGCTCCTATTTTTATACTTCCTTCTATTTAAATGGTTCATATTTTGTTACACTTCGTTTAGCTCTTTTTTACTGTGTTAGCTGATGCATCTTGTTTTTTGCACTATCCCCTTTGCTGCTGTACTCTGCAAATTTCCCCACTGCGGGACTAATGAAGGAATATCTTATCTTATCTTATCTTACCTTACTGGATGACACTACCGATGAGTCATATGTCATTTATATTCTACTGCAGCATCTGAAAATTAAATCACATGTTGCATTGTTGTTCATAATTTCAGGAAATGAAGGAAGGAAATGAAATCAAGGCCTGAAGTAGGCTAATACTGGATTCAGATTCTATGACACACACAAGTTAAGATGAACAACCATCAATTGCAGAAATGATTTCAAACGTTTGGATTATTCCTGTTGCTGGTGCAATATGAAAGCTCATTTAGATACTCTAGTTCAGCTTCAATACAATGTTAGTAGTGCAGATCTAAGGTTTTTCTTTGAGGTAGGGATGCACCGATACCGATTCCGGATTGGATATCGAGCTGATACTGACTCAAACAACTGAATTGGATATCGGTGACAATGGGGCCAACTTATTCAATTCAATTCTATTTTTGTATACTACATACATTATTAAACTGGAATTTTAATTCATGATTAAGTTTTGACCAACTTGTTTTTGCATTAAAAAAGTTTACACTTGAATTGTAATTCCTATTCATTTTGAAGATTTTTATAGTATTTTAATGATAAATAACATTCAGTAAATGTATATCTATGTATTTATTTGTTATGAAAAGAATGTTTAAGTGAAGCCTGATGTTGTCTTACACATAAAAGACTGATCCCAGTCACTTCCACACAGTGAAGCATACATCTTATTAACCCTTCCTGTTGTCTTCCCGTCGACCACGCAACTTTTGTCTTCCCGGGTCAAAATGAACCCGGTCTGGTTTGACTTTTTATAAAGCATACAGTATAAACTATCACCCCATTCTGTGTTACACCTTTTTGGCCAACTTCATTCCTAATTATTAAGTTTTACACTTTTTGGGGGGAAATTAAGGTTAATAAACCTAATTTCCGTGAAATTATACCTAATTTTTCAGTTAAAAAAAGGCAGATATTGTGAATTATTTTGACTGAAGTTATTATCAGAGGAACATAATGTTGATGTATTATCACATACTGGTATATGTAAACTTTTAGTCAGAATATTGTTTTTGAGTAGGCAACCATCCATGTTATTTTGGGGCAATGAGATTAAAGAAATCCATATTTATGATATAATGAAGTTTGAAAACGGGTCAAAGTTTGATGATGAAATTGGGGTAAAATTAAATTATGGATTTAATTATGACTTATTTGTTGTTAATGGACAGAAATTATTGGGATTTAATCCCCTTCTCTATCAAATTCAAAATCATAGATTTATGATACATTTACAATATAAGTCTCTTTGAGTATTAGCAGAATTTATGGACTGATTCTCTTAGCCTGGTATTATTGTTAGTATACAGTATATGTGCACTGACATTAATCAGAAAACAGAACACACACTGACAACAAATACAGTACAAAAACCATACGGATATTTTAATTTACTTGATTAAAATCATGACTTCAGTCAGTCAACATACAACTTGGACACATGTCAGCCATACAATATACAGAATATTGTACAGTGGAAATTACAAACGAAAATGAGACACATGAATAAAAATACTCTCAGCAAGACACAACATACTGTAATGATGCACATTCACACATACAATATGTATCCAAGTCTATTACACATTAAATAGGCAAATTCTCAGGCAATTTTGTCGTCAGCTCAAAATCAAGACATGCTTTGTGAGATGATTCAGAAATACCATAGAAAAAGCTACGGGGACACTCACAGCTGAAGTTCAAGATATGAAACACAAGCAAATACAAAAATACCCTATGCAATTAGATTTACACTGTTAATTTACATTGCAATTACATAAATACAATGTTTTTCCCCATATGACAATCTTGATTCCCAGCTTCCATTTTTTCTTTTCTTTTCCATGAGCTTATACAATTATATTGTTATTTATGCCAAGTAATAAGTAGCAGTTACATGACCTTGGGGCCTGTGTACAATATCCAAAATCTACAGTCCAGCAAATGCATAGTCACCGCCACAATAATCCAGAAACATTAACTGCATCTTTTGTGTGGTATTATTAAGTTCTAGATTTGCAAATATTACCTAAACAGTTTGAATCCATCATTGTGTTATCCATTTTGATTGTAGATCTACATCCTGTGAGAGTTTCCACGGAGATGTCCAGCCAAACGTAATTACATAAAGTATGTACAAACACACAGAAAGACACGGCTGATAAAGACAAAAAAGGCAGACATTGTTTTAAAGATATGTCACAGAAACAAATATTTTTGGGGATGTAATCCATGTAAAAAATAATTAAAAAAATGAGATAGTGGAGGGACTTCCCATTCAGATTTTTTAAATTATCTTTATTACATTTTTATCAGCTCCACTGCAAGTACTTTCTTGGAACTGAGCCATCAGCGTTTGAGATTTGCAGAAACTAAACCGTTCGAGATTAGAGAAACTAATAATGCAAACACTCTTGTAAACACAATGCTGACCATATATTGCTGTAGCCCTTCTCTCATTCAATGTTTAAAAAAAGCATGTATGACAGTCAGTAGATGAAGCATCCAGGATGATAAAGTAATCCATGCTTGCAGCTGCATATATAATATGCACGTGTGTCTGCAATATTCACTTCAGTGGGATATGATGAACATATTTCTCCCCCCCTGGACTTTGTTGTGTTGCATCTTGTGACTCATAATCCCCTTTTTTATGAGTGCACGTCATAGCTGCCACCTGCACCTCTTTAGTCCCTTTTCATTTTGAGATGCAAAGTGGTGCATGAGAAAGCAACTAATGGAAAAAGTATCCATGGCAACAACAGCCCATTAACTTGCCTTCTTTGCAGTTCAGACGTCATAATTTCCAGGAGTTAACCAACAAATGCCGTCAAGGTCCGTCATTAGAGACAAGGTTTGTGGTTGTCGTGAGCAAAAATGTGCAGAATTAGTTTTTAAAAAATCCACTTGAGGTGTCCAAACACATCTCTTGATTCATTCCAATCTCCCCCTTAATATGAGAATGGGTGAAAGTTGTCCATCATCAGGAGACGAGTGATGAGAAGGAGAGGCAGGCGAGGAAGAGAGAGGCAGAGAGAGATATAACAGACGCTCCTCCACAGTCATTGGCGTTCTCCTACAGGGACAAAACAGGAAGTGATTTCACTTTGTGTTCATGCCATTTAATATTGATTCAATACAATAAAGGCTAAATATGAGAGCAGATATAGAAGCTAGGATTGATTGCACTGAGACAATGAGAGGAGGTTGGGGTGGACCAATGTGGAGCTGACCTGGGGGTGGTAGGCGTGGCAGGACTCGGGGCGTCGGCGAATCTTCTGGGACCTCATCCTGTCACACTTCACTGAGGTGTTATGTACAGCGGGGTCAAGGTACAACAACAGGGACAGCAGAGGTTTCTCTTGAATTCTTATTCAAACAGAATCAGAAATACTTTATCGACCCCCCGGGGAGAAATTGGGATGTTACATTTGCTCTTATATAAAAGCGTAAAGAAATGTAAGAAAATAGAAATAAATGAGTATAGTAGTAATTATATAACACAATATTTCTACAGAAATATAAATAATAGGAAAAATAAGAACAAGAAGTTAGAACTATAAGAAATATGTACAAATATGTGCATCAAACACATACAATATATAACCATAGTGTAAATATGGTTGTATCAATACACTGAAAATAGAAGATTTCACAAATGTACAAGTGTATAGCGGGCACACATCGGGCCTCCGAATTTGTGGGGCAAGCGTGGTGTAAGAGGAAAAGCTTATTCAAAACACAATTATAGTGTTGATGGGTGAGAAGTTGGTAAAAGATCCTGGACTTGTTGCAACTTTGGTGACTCCTGCTTGTCGGTCAGTGATTGTGTATAACAGGGAAACAAGTCAAAAAGGGAAGCAAACTGCTAATGTAGAGCAAACTCTAAGAACTTCTAATTCAGCATGTGTATTAAAGGTGCAGTGTGTAGGATCTGGCGACATCTAGCAGTGAGGTTGCAGATTGCAACCAGCTGAAACTTCTCCCGTGTGTGAAGTGTGTAGGAGAACTACTGTGATTGACTCGAAAACATGCATGGCCTTATCTAGAGCCAGTGTTTGGTTTGTCCGTTCTGGGCTACTGTAGAAACATGGCGGCCGGCACCGTGAACAGGACCCGCTCCCTATGTAGATACAAACGGCTCATTCTAAGCTAACGAAAACACAACAATTCTTATTTTCAGGTGATTAAACACTAAAGAAAACATACTTATTAATATTATATTCCATTTCTGCCAACAGCTCCCCCTGATTGTAATACACTGTTCATTTAAGGGGAGATTATTTCTCGAGATGAAACCAGCATACTCCGTGAATCTCAGAGATAACCAAAGGATATATTTGACTTCGTGGGGCTCCATGGTGATGGGTGGGTACTGTCTGGAGCAGTCGCAGTCTGCCTGCACCACCAACATCAACATGTTGCTGTCTGGTATCTGTTGCACCACAAACATCCTGACACACACAAACACATGGAATAGAATATATAAGTGACAAATAAAAGCACAGAGAAAGAAAACCTCTCATGTACTGTATGACATCGCTGAGTCTGTACAGATAATTCCCACAATGACAGTTACAGTATAATAATACTGTGAAAAACTCCAAATAATATTTCATATAATAATCTATAGGATTATTTCTATGAAAAAAAATACTTTTGCAGATTTACTTGACTGCATGGGTAGGTCATACTGGGTAATAAACATTTTGAAATCTATTAATCTTGTAATGATTATTTTCTTTTTTGATTAATCTGTCGATTATTTTCTCGATTAATCAATTAGTAGTTTGATCTATAGAATGTCAGAAAATGGTGTAAAATGTCGATCAGTGTTTCCCAAAGCCCAAGATGACATCCTCAAATGTCTTGTTTTGTCCACAACTCAAAAAGATATTCAGTTTACTGTCATAAAGGAGTAAAGAAACCAGAAAATATTCACATTTAAGAAGCCGGAATCAGAGAATTTTTACTTTTTTTACCCCTAAAAATTTACTCGATTTAACTGAGTATCAAAATAGTTGTCGAATAATTTAACAGGTGACAAATAAACGAGTAATTGTTGCAGTTTTAACACCTCTTTTGGCCACATGAGGGCGATCACACTCAACCTATGATCACAAACCTGCTGAAATAATACAGTAGCTAGTGTTTCCCTCCCTGTATCTCTCTATTTCAAACACAAACACACACCCACACACTTCACTGTCTTTCTCCTCTTCCCCCTCCTCTTGCCTCCCACTGTTTTTTCCATCTCTGTTTCTGTCACCCACTCTCCCCCATCTCTCTGTTTTTTTCATTTACCTCTCTTAATACTTCCTCTCAGTTTTCCTATCACTCTCTCTCTCACTCTCCACATGCTTCTCAGGTCTTTCTATAACCACATGCACCCAGACCTAATTCTGTTCCTTTTCTACTTATTTCCCCTCTTCCCCTGATACTCTTCTTGTATAAACTCACACCGCTCTCAGTATGCAGAGCAGAGCAAAGCCGTAGAAAATGGATTTGGGAAGGACAATTTAATAGGACTGGTCCGGGGCTAAGAGGGGACTGCACTGCTGATGTGTGTGTGCGTGAGTGTGCACGAGTGTGTGCTTACTTCTGGCAGCGTCCACACTTAATAATGCTGTTGGTCTCTTTGACTGACGGCTCGTAGACGAAGCTGGGGTACTCGGTGTCACACGGCTGCAGGATGTCCCCTCTTTTCTTATGAGATGAGGCTAAAAGAGGAAAAGATACGGGTCACGTCTAGAGGTTGGGAATTAGAATAAGTGTGTGTGATGTTGTGTTGACGACTGACAGGCTGAGAGTGCTATTCAAATGCTTCACACTTCAGCCATTTATTGCTCTTTCTACCATGACCAGAGAGGTACTTCTAGCTTGCTGTGTACTCAAAAACAAAATTGAATTTGGCGTCTGTGTACAGGTAAAAAATGATGGGTTTTGAAAACAGAGAGAAGTGTCATAATGGCTTGTTGAAATTTTTCACGTCTGCTTGCGAGCCTGTCTGGCTTCCTCTGAGTTACATTCATTTCAGTGTAACACTGTGCTTAGGTCTTGCTTTGTAGAACTTGCCGGTTGTGCCTGTTCCCGCTGAAAGCTACTTACGTAATCAGAGACACCACATTTGTATTTAGTTTGAAGTATACTACAAAAACTACGCCACAAAGTAAATGCAAAAAAAAAATTTAGTTTTACAGAACACTGATCTTCCTGAAAAACGCTTCAAGACAGATACTCACACACGCTGAAAGATGACTTGGCTGAATGGAGGGATGATGATGATGATGACGATGATGATGATGTGGAGTAGGAGGAAGAGTGATTGACAGGTGGAGTAATGAGGAAGGTGATAGATGGAAAGACAGAGGCAGATGAGATGTTGCTACTCCATAATGACTTCTAGACTGGTGATTAATGTTGCACACAATTTACAGTAAACACTCCTGGTATTGAACTGACACAACAAACATGTGTGTCATTACTCTAACATGTTAGAGGTGACTGATGGCACAGAGTGATATGATGAAAGAGAGTGTTGATGGTGAGTATTATTAGCCCAGACTTGCATTCATGTTAAAGGGATAGTTCAGGTACTTATCCATAGTCAGAGCATTACCTACAGTAGATGGCGGTCTGCACGCGACTATTTCGGAAATACAGACAGGAGTTACCGCAGCAAAACGTATTTTAGACACCTAAAAGAAAGGCGCACCTAAAAAAATCAACATCAGTTTAATTTTACGCTACATTTAGAATATTTTTCCCCGGTTTGCGTTGCCGTGAGACAGCTATACAGTCTGTTTCCAACGGGGGAACTGAAGCCGTTACCTCTGCTCTCGCCAAAGCAACCAGACTCCAATGCAAAAAAACAGTTATTTTACCACGCAGAACACAGGAGTTGGTTAGTTCGGATTCACCAAAGTGATACAATAGCACAAACAAACTAACTGATCAAGGCAGCGGTAGACCAGCAACCCCCGCCTGTGTTCTGCGACATAAAATTAAATTTTTTTTCAATGGAGTCTGGTGGCTTTGGTGACAGCATCGATGGATACAGCGACTTCAGTTCCTCATCGAAAGCGTACACTTAAATTGATATTGATTTTTTTAAGTGGGTCTTTTTTTAGGTGGCTAAAATAAGTTTTTCTGCCGGCCCCGTCCACAGCAGTACATTGCTTTGCTCCTGTACCAGTACTCCTGTCTGTTTTTCCAAACTGGGGGCGTGCCGACCGTCATCTACTGTAGGTAATACACTGACTATGGATAAGTACCTCATACCACCCCACTTCAAAACACCCAAACTATCCCTTTAAGATTTTAAATATGATTTAATCCCTTAAGAATTAACTTGCAACCCATGTAGATGTGTAGATGATATGTGTACTATTTCTAAAGAGTTGGATTTTAAGGTAAATATTGCAGTAATCCAGATCCTGCTCTGAAGGTTGTGATGATTTACAGAATATACATGATTTATACACGTGGAAGGACATTTCTCAGCACATTTTAAAGGGACATTTGTCACAAAGACGGACAGAGTTTGACCTTAACTGGCTACATTTCCTTCTTGTAGAGCTCACCGTCAGCGAAATGCTCCGTGTGCCAGAAGCCACAGATATTAAACTCCAGGAGAAACCTTGTGAAGAAGAGAGAGAAGAGGAGAGTGGACAGGCAGAGGGAGTCAATTAGGCGGCCATCATTATAGAGACCAAAGCAGATTGCAAGCAGATTGCATTCAGCTTTCAAAAACTGGGCCAGGACCCAAAGTTGTGTCATGGGAATATTAAAATGGGTCCTCACATTATTCAGCAGTAATTGGTAGCTGTTTTTTGGATAACTGTATAAGCCTTAGCAAGTCATTACAGTAAAAACTAAAAGCTTTTAGTCCGGCACATCTTCCTGATAAACAGCCTCGTTTTTACTGTTCGGTTTTATTACGGATTAAACAAAAAAAGATATAATATGTCAGTTAGTGAGCTTTAGAGATGCTGGTATGAGAGTGGTATTGATCTTCTTATCTAACCCTTGGCAAGAAAGCAAATAAACATAGTTCCCTAAATGTCAAACAATTCCTATAATAATCAACCATGAAAAAAAAACCTTCCACTGCTTTTACACAGAAAAAAAAAACACAATTTACTGATACATAACAGCTAATCTGAACTTTATGTTGGACATAATGACATTTTGGTTGCCCCTAGCAATACTTACAGTAGGAAGTTGGAGAGGACCCACTTGAGGGCTGACGCCAAACCATAGAACGGCTGAAGAGATAAACATAAAGATTATAGTTACTGCAGAATTCAATGGATCATTATGGTTATAATACTGTATACAGAGTGAGTGTAGTGTACATACGCTGAGAAGTGGACGGGCGCTGCTGACAGAGTGCAAGTTCATTTTACACATGGCCTGGTAGTCGAATAAGGACACCCTGAGGAAACACACGAACACACACAAAAGCACATGGTGTTGCTCTTCAGGGAGTATTTGTACTGACTTACATCGATTCTTTGACCCCCTGCAGACTATTACACACAGTGTCGCATAGCTGAGCTTAACCTTTGTGGAAACCCTGATCCCTAACTTAAGTTAGAAAAGAGGGAAAATCATCCCAGGGCTGGAATTACTTTCCTTTTTTTAAACAGAGGATTGACCCAGTGTTTCTACCTTTTTTCATATTTTTCTGCATAGCGTATATTTGGTCCTTATGTGGGTAGAGGCACAATAGCACATAAACAAAACACACACTCTCTGATTTGCAGATGCATGCACATACTGTATAAGCGCAAGTATGAGCGCACAGCCACTGAAGTTCATGCATGCTCAAAGCCAGTTATGTAATATCCCGTGTCAAATCAAACATGACAAAAAATCTTTTAAAAATAGCACGTCACTCGTGAGATTTCAAACATAACGGTCGGGCGAAAAGTAAGAGGGGGGAAAACATCCAGAGCAGTCGCAGAAGCTCAAAGGGGAGAAAAAGGAAAAAAGCATGGACATCTATATCGCATACACAAAGATGGGTGAATCAGTTACTCTCGGCACGTAGAGAGGACAACACAGGGCAGAGAATATACTGTTAAATAGCAATAAAAACAAAGCTTTTGAGTCTCTATAATGGCAGTAAAGCATGCCCTCCAGGCTTTGGGTTTCCTATGCATACTAATGCATGGTTTAGGTGTATGAGAACAAAAAAGCAAACGGAAAACATTTCAACAGACTCAACAGCAACCACTTTTGTTTGTAATACAGCATGAGGATGACATGTAATCAAAATGATGAGCCACATTCAAATGCATGGTGAGACACTGGGATGCATTGGGTATTTTGCTAACAGTGAGACCAACAAGACAGACAAGCAGACAGACACACAACTTAGTCAGGCGATGACAACCAGACATTACCTTTTGAACATGCCCATTCTGATGAGTGTTGTCATCACTGATCCGTCAACCTCGCCAAAAAATCGTCCTGCCTATTAGAAACCAAAAAAAAACACCGTGTGAAACCTTCTGTGTGTGGCTGATAAACTGACAATATCAACTCCCTTCCTTGGTGTTCACCCTTTCCACTTTCACCTCATTGTGAACTGTACGATCAATTATTCATCCAACTAGTACGTCTTATTGTGTGTTGGTTGAAAAGCAATGTATCTCATCGCACATGATTTTGTTGTATTGTCCCTACAAGATACAGGAATCTTTTTAAAGAAATAGTTTGACATTTTTGTGAGATATGCTCACTTTTTTGCAGAGACTTAGACGAGAAGCCACATTCATGTCTGTACGGTAAATATGAAGCTAGGGGCCAGCAGCCAGTTAGCTTAGCTTAGCATAAAGATTGGAAACAGGGGCAAAGAGCTAGCCTGGCCAAAGGTAACAAATCTACGTAATATCACCTCTAAACATGTTATATCTTGTTTGTTTAATCCGTACAAAAAGTCTTGTCATCACTGTGAGGTTGCCAGGCAACCAGCAGAGACTCAGCTAACCCTTAACAAGAAAGTGAGTAAGCATATTTCCCAAAATGTCAAACTATTCCTTCAACATAATTTCACTCAAACCTTAAAAACACATATGGGCATATTATAGGAGCATCATTGCTATAATCAATAATTAAATAGTTACGTCTGTAGTAAATACATTCCTTGTTTATGAACTTTTATCTGCTCAAAATAAATTTTTGTTTTTCGTTCAGTTTAGTGATGCTTTCTGTTTAAAAAACTGAATAAAAAGAGACAAAACTACAAAAACTCACTATAAAGTATCGCTGCTACAGTAAAATTCTTGAGGCTATCGCCAAGATGTTGCCCCGATGGTCCCAAAAATTTGGATAGTGTACATGGGGATTTATTCACGCACACTAAGGAGATAGATTGAAAAGCACGTGAGTTATTTTCAAACTTTTATTAGCAGTATTATTAATAGGTTGAAATTTAATATATAGGCTATACAGTATATCATGATTTATTAGGAGAAACCAAGCAATTCTATGTAAAATTAGACATTCGGCATCCGCATAAAGCCCGAATGGAATGATCCTTTGTTTCATAACCGCATGTTTTCGCCACTGCGTCGATTCGACTGTGTGACTGTCAGTCGAATCAGGCTCCTTAGATCAAATCTTTGAATAATCGACTATTCACCCCTAAATTACAGCACACATTGCTGCTTCGCTTATGTTTTGTTGTGTTGTGTAGGCTGGGTATATTTGTCCCTTATGCCTCTGCAGTGCTTGTGCTACTTATACAGTTGTTGTGATTCATGAGCGCTGACTCATTTTTACTGCTTACACTTATTATTGATATTACTGTGGGAAAAGGCGGAAATATAAAAATATGAATATGTAAAAATGTTATATCATCATCATCATCCTGCTGTTGGGTAAAAGTTTTAAATGGGCCCAAAAAGGTCATGCAAGTCATCCTAAACGTTAACAAACAAGTAAGCTTATGTAAAGCATTGGGAAATGCAAAATAGTCCTATTCACAAGTACTGTAGTTTGTCTGTTGGACATTTTTCAACCTGGACACTATTTTCACATGTTTTTATGTCTAAATGATAAATAGGGAATACAGTTTTTGAAATTAGTTGTAATATACGGGTTGTAATGTAATCGCTCGGGGTAATAGCGTCCACTAAAAGTGCTTGTTTTTGCCACTGACAGGCTCAGATTGTTATTATAAGTGTCTGACAACATTATGGAAAGAACCCTACAGACAATTAAAACCTTTTTCCTGGAATTTCGCTTGATTCGGTCTGTTTGTTATTGTGTGTCTCGTTCGGAGAAGTCTCGTTCTGAAATCTCACATCGCTTCCACATTGTTGAAATCTTCTAAATATTCAGCCATGGTCCTTTCCATAATGTTGTCAGACACTTATAATAACAATCTGAGCCTGTCAGTAGCATTATTCTTCCATTACAGCCTGTTTAGCGACCGCAGTGTTCTCCCTCAATACTCAATTTCAAAAATATTTTATCCCCATTACTAGTCATTTAGACACAAAATCATGGGAAAATAGGTTCCAGGCTGAAAAATACTGAAGTTTCCCTTTAACAATTGTTCACAGAATGAGAGGCGGGACTCCTAACTGAATCACAAGGGAAATTAAAGTGATTGAACTTCTAAGTAATGTTTTGGATATTACAAGTGTGTGTTTCTTTTCTTGTTAGGTAATGAAAAATTGACGGGCGTAAGAGCACTCAAATAATCAAAGACTAGAAAGTCTAGAAAGCAATCTTTCTGTGTGTGTGTGTCTCTCTCTGTGTGTGTGTGTGTGTGTGTGTGTGTGTGTGTGTGTGTGTGTGTGTGAACTCACATCATTGCGCTGTTTAGAAATTAGGACAAAGCCATTATTGTCAATCACGTAGCATGCGATATCCTGAGATGAGAGACAGAAACAGAGGAAGCACTTATTACTTATGTAAGAAAAGATCTGTGTCAAACACCACTAAAAGAGATAACAATATGCAAAATAATTCATATAAATTCAAGTCATGAAGACTCATATTTAAAGCTTTATGAGTCAATTTCTTACTTTTTGTGGCTCCATACAGTCGCACAAGATAACATTTTTTTTTTTAACTTTTTCCATTCACGCTCGCTTGAGAATTCATATTCACCTCACATCAGACAGACAGCAAGATATACTCACAAAGCTGTCACACCGAAGAGGACAAACCCCATCTGTATCAGAGCACTGGTGGACAGACAGGCAGACAGAGAGAGGAGAAAAGGATTATAAAAATATAGGTGAAAGTGAATGGAGGTGTAATACGTGTTATTATCTGATGAGTAAGTGCGTTTGATGGAGGGCATGTTTGTGTATGTGAGGAAATGAGTCAAACACTCTGTCAGTCCTCTCCGTGGAGGTGTTATGCTTGAACATGTGTCAGTGTCGACAAGTGCATCTGTACGTGTGTGTGTGTGTGTGAAAAAAAACACATCGGTGGTGGTGAGAAGGTGTTAATTTGCGTGTGATTCGTCTACCTGTGATGGGCTCCTGAGTGTCTTTTTGCAAGATGTCTGTGACTGTGTGTAATCTGTTCTAACTGGAGTGTGAAGCTGACTTCACAGCGCTCAGCAGCCGCTGAAGATGTTAAATGTGGTTCTGTGCAAAAAAGTAGAGTTGATGTTTTGAAAAACGAGGAGACTTGTGCATACTTACATCTGTGTCATTTGGCTGAGGAGACGCGAAAAGAGGAAGCAAGAGAGATGAAAAGAGAACATGAAGAAGAGAGAGAAACATTACTTCAGTTAATGATGTGTAAGCCAATGCACTGACTAGACTGTCTCACTGTGTTGCTGTTAGACTGCTGTTGACAACAGGCCATACATCATCTAAGAGCACATGTTGGGAATAGACAAAAGACTGCAGATGTTTTTTTTTCATGAATGCCGATTTTTATAAATTTAATTAACAGATTTTCAAGCAGGCCTGGAGAAATTTAACAAATCATGAACATTTTAATCGAAGCACTTGCAGTTTAGGGGTGGGGGAAACATTGTATTAGATTCACAGACATCAAGTATCGATCTTTTATCATATAAACTATTAACCCCTTAACAATCCGACCGCTATTCTGTCTTTCAGAGGTTGTAGCGGGTTAGTCTTAAAGCTAGATACTGGTATCATATGAAACTAGATAAGGAATCGATTGGTACCAATCATGTCATGTTAGGTTGTGGGAATAACGCTAAATAATGCTCCAAATTTACGGTAAATTTTGCTGAGGAAAAAACGGGAGTGGCCATTTTCAAAGAGGCCCCTTGACCTCTGACCTGTAAAGATATGTGAATGAAAACTCTGAGATGAACAGAGTGAAAACTGTATCTTATTAGATAAAACAGATGTTGACAAACTGCATAATTTGCAGTTGAAAAAAGGTAATAAATCGCAATATATCTTATCGCAATAGCATATCTCAAAAAATCGCAATAAGATCGTACCGTAACTTAAGTATCGTGATAATATCGTATCGTGGGGCCTCTGGTGATTTACACCCCTATTGCGGTTAGGTGTTTGGTGCTTCATCCATAATAATAATTTACTGCCTTTGCAAGTAGAAAGGGGAAGTTCTCGATCAAAAATTTCACCTCCAAACACTTTACCTCATCAGTGGAAGGGTCATGAGTCAGACTGTCAATAGCTCCCCTCATGACTTTATGGTCGCATCTTATGTCCAGTGTATGTGTGGATTGGCGCCTGTGGACAATATGTCTTTAGAATCATGGTCAGGCTATATAGAGCGTGTCGAAGTGCGAATGAGACAATCTATCATCCTTTTCAATCCTATTACAGCAACGTGTCAGTCTTTCTCTCCGCTTCCCATCGCTGCCTCCTGAAATAAACTGCAACTCAGCGAGTGGACTGAAAGAGATGATGATCCTTCCCCACACGCTGTTGGTACGTAGCACGACTTGATGAGGAAACTGTAGGAAACTAGATCATCTGTTTCTGCTAATTGCGTAAACAAATCAAGTCTAAAGACCTACTAGTGAAACCCCACAGATCACAATGAAACAACATACTGAAGATTGTTTATTCAGCCAGTTGCCAGAAAAAAAAATGTTGGCATTGTACATTTCTGCAAACCATGGATACGTTGAACTTATTTGCATTCGGTCAGAGCAAGTGGCGTATTACAACGAGCGATGCGCAGAGAAAGTGACGTTGTAGTCAATATGGAGCGGCTGTTATTGAAAGTGACGTGGTATAATAACGAGTATAAAGAGCGAGAAAGTCCACCAAGGGCTGGTGGGAGTAGTGGACGGGTCAAACAAACACAGGACTTGCACCCAGGAGTCCGCTGCTCGTGTCTCGTGTGAAACCAGAAGTAAACGCTGAGTTTATGCTTGTTACACATTACATAAGAGAGTCCACTGAGGGCAGTTGTTATGGTTGTTACATTACATTGTAATGTTACGTTGTTACGATACTTTGTTACAATACGTTGTTACGATACGTTGTTACGATACGCTGTTACGATACGCTGTTACGATACGCTGTTACGATACCCTGTTACGATACGCTGTTACGTCATGCTATTACGTCACGCTGTTACGTCGTACTGTTACGTTGTGCTGTTACGTTGTGCTGTTAAGTCGCGCTGTCACGCTGTTACGCTGTTACGTTTTTACGCTGTTACGTTGTTACGTGTTACGTTGTTATGTTGTTGCACTGTTGCGTTGTTACGCTGTTACGTCGTCACGCTGTAACGTCACGCTGTAACGTCACTCTGTAACGTCACTCTGTTTTGTTACGCTGTTACGTTGTTGCGTCTTATTCCTGTAGCTTTGGCCAGGAATGGGGCCAAAAAATCTAAATTTTGTCATGATTTGTGGCACTGGGAAAAAGGCATGGGGTCCTTTAAATAAAAAATGGTCAATTTGCTCAGCAAATTTACTGGAATACCTCCCATTAGATCAATATATTTTGTGTGTACGATTGCTATTTTGGTCCAATGAAGTGTCCAAAATGGAAAAGGTTCATCCCCAGGGCAGCATGAATGTGCATAGTAAATTGTAATGGAAAAATGCCTGTTACATTATGATATTTCCTGTGTACAGATAAAGTTTTACCCTGATCAGGTCGGGTAATCACAAACACTTGAGTTTATTCTCAGTTGCATTTCCAAATGGACTGAATCACGCCACAAATTAATTAAAATCAAAACCGCCAATTTGTTCATCACGGTTAACTGCCTTGAACCCTCTCTTTGTTTTAATGTGTGTTATCACCTCTATAAACAACAATTCTATTTCTCATCCAGTTTCTTTACTTCTAACATCAGAGCCAGATTTGTAAATGTGGGCAGCATGTAAGAGGCTGTTCCCCCAGCAGATCCTGTGTTGGTAAATGTGTCTCGTCTGGGAGCTCCAGGAGACGGTGAGAGCATCAATTATCACTCTCATTCTTCCCTGAACCTCAATCGAACAGTTTCCCACCGCGACTGATGATCCCGCTGTCTGCTCACATTCACACTTGAACTCAAAATAAGCAACTCACACTACAGTATTATAATCACTATTCTATACTGAGCTTCGCTTTAAGGCCTGCTTTTACAAACTGCATGAATATACTTACGTGTACTAAACTAAAGCTGTTCTATTTCTGAAGATATTTTTTCATGAAACCATAAACTATTCTTGTTTCTGCGATTGCTCTAATTACAGTACTTACTAATATACTTTCATTTCAGAAGTTGCAGTGGAGTGCTGACACATACAGAGAAACAGTATGCAAGTTAGCAAATATGGGATTATAGAGAAAGGAAGACCAGCTGAGTTTTGTTCGTGAGATAAAGAGCACGCCAAGATGTCAATGGCAAAAAATTTATCATCTTTTGATTCTCATTACTATCATCTCACAGCCTCTCACTGCATCTCCACTCGCTGTCAGACAAAATATAGCAGCAATGGACTCTGAGCGATGGGAGGATTCACACTATGTTTTAATGTGATGTATCTTTAGAAAACTGTGGGTTTGCAGATTTAATAAAGGTGGGAACATGAGTCAGTGGAGCAAGGCGATTCATTTCTTTCTCTTTCACTGTCTCTCACTCTGTCAAAACATTATGCAACTTTTAAACGCCATGGACGTACACACACACACTCACACACACACTGAGACCGTATATAAAACAGAGTGTGCTGTACAGAGATGTCAGAACATTTTCCTATTAACGTCCTGACTGATTCCTATTAGATGGCAGCTCATGCTTTATTCTCACCCCCCACTAATTCATAATTCATCAACTAATAACATCTTATTTTAACCTTATATACTGTAGCTGTAAGGTCAGATGGGGTTTCCCTCACTTATGTAACTCTGAGTTAACTGTAACTGAGTTCTTTGCAATGATCACCTCTCTCAAACACATAAAGATGAAGCTAATTGGATGTTGTTAGCAATTAAAGCAAATCAATTGTTTGTTAATTGTGATTCAGATAGTTCTCTCCCACACACCTGATGATGGAGTAGTGTGAGAATCAGGGAAAACCAATGTTTGTTAATGCATGCATGAATCATTCCCAATATATAAACACAATAAATTAAATTAAATGCTCTTAACACATTTACTGCTACACAACGGAAAGGCAACCTTGGCGAAGATCCAAAAATTAAATGTAATCTAAGATATTTGCTTTCTTTTTTAACACTTGATATGACACCCTCTTTGGCAGAAGTCTTTTTATGTAGATGGCCGGTGTGCCATGTGACCATTTATTGTGCTTCCTCCTGAATATTACGTCATTCAGGACGTACAGCCGGTACAGTATCTTAAGCTCAACACTTAAAATAGACCACAGAGAGGATGCTCATGTGTGTGCATGGATGGACGCACAAGAACATACACAGTCAGGAGGAGCACACAAAAAAACCCTATGAAATAAAGATGCTTGATGGTGAATACATGACAGAAAGATAAGATGATTATGTAACCTACCTAGCGGGGGTTGAGGAGAGGAGATGAGGGAATAAGGAAAGAGTATAGGGGATGAAAAAGGCGAAGGAGAAATGGGGAAGAATTGAGAAGAAGGAGGGGATTTGAGAGGAGAGAAAATTGAGAATTTAGGCAGTAGGAGAGGAAGTCGAAGGTGAATGCAGTGCATGAGAATGGGAGTTTACTTCCAGCATAAATCTAGTGGATAACAAGGCTACTGCTAATGCTGCTAATGAGTTCCTCGCTGATGAAAAAGGACGTAACAACACACTTGTGCGCAGATGGTCATGCATATGGTCCCTGTCAACATGACACGCATTAACATTCACATATACGGTACTCTCGCCTTCACACCTCCACAAACACACACGCTCGCACGCTCACACTCGGGAGTTGCCGAGCCACGCCGTGGTAGCTATCCATCATTTGATGGCTAGCCAGCAGCCCTTAATGCTCTTTTAACTGCTGTCATTTACAGCCTCGGGAGCGGAGGAGGAGAACGGCCGAGCTATCAAACACCTGCTACAGCAAAGGTGTTACGCCAAATTAAGCAAGTTGTCCTGCATAATATGTTTTCCTTGAAGGTGCGGAAGAACTCAAAGGATACTA
>CAKAKR010050516.1:18517-34952 GCA_916700685.1 Adelosebastes latens
TGATAAAATATAATTAAGTTCTACTTAGTGATTCACAGCTGATTTTATTCAAACAAAACTAAGTAAAATGCATTAATAAATCATTCTAATTTGTTCAATTCAGCTCAATGTGATTCCAAACTGCACAAACTCTTTTTTTTTACGTATAAGTTACTATTATTTATTAATTAAATATTAATTAACCCCAATCCCAGTTTTTACAGTGTAAAACTCCTCCACTGAAACTAGTACTGATGAAACTCTCTGAGCAGCACACAAAATATCAGCTATTCTAATGATGACATTTAATCTTTCAAAATAATATTTTCGGCAGGGTAATCCCTCCTTTAGCGGCCGTTGCAGTGATATGGAAAACACTGCGTAATTACCAACTAATGGAGCAGAAGAAGAACCTATAATCATCCTCGACTCCTACAGTAATACAGTAATAGCTGGTGTCAGAACGGTCTGGTGGTTTAGAGGGATATTCCTGAATATAGGGACGGAGGCCACGGGTTAAATCAACAGCAATGTCTTATATTGAGCAAGATATTGAACAGGGACTTATTCAATCACAGGGATTTGGTGTTTGGTTAATGCCTGAAGTGTAAATGTGAAATTTGAATGTCAAATCAGGACACAACCTTTGAAAATGGTTAATATAGATGAATTTCAGACTGGTCACTTCAGGAGATACAACAGGGGTCATTATTTGGAGAAGGTGTAGTATTATTCCTCAGTAACTGAACAACCAGCTCGTTGTTTTGTTTGTATTCCACAAGCACTGTTCAATATAACAGCCATAACCATAAATATATCAGACATTTCTCATTAGTGCCGGTGTAGAGCTACAATTAACTTGTTTTATAGTGGACATTAAAAAATAAAAACAACTATAAATCTAACATTGGAAAAACCTAAAGCAATAATGCTCTAATCACAGGCTTTAATTCCCAAACAATGCACAGTGGTACCTCACATTCATGATTCATGATTTTGTTTTTCAGATGGTGGCATGCATTAAATTGAAAGCAAAAAGTTGTAAATAGCTGATAACTTAGCCAGAAGTCAGCTTATATAGTTTATGGAGTTTATGTCAGTGTCACAGTTTTTATTTTGGAATCAAACTCATTAGATCTATAACATGAAGGACTCATTTAGTGAAATGTCCACAGGTTGAAGATCTGTACTTGTTAATGACCTACTGGAGTGCAACGTATCCTCACACAACAGTTTGTATGATATCTTTTCAAAATACACTACCATCTTCACAGGAAACTACTTGGTTAGGTTGAGGAAAAGATCAACTTGGTTAAGTTTAGGCAACAAAACTACTTAGTTAGGTTTAGGTAAAGATTGACTTAGTTAGGTTTAGGAAAAGATCGACTTGGTTGGGTTTAGGAAAAGATCGACTTGGTTGGGTTTAGGAAAAGATCGCCGGGGTTAGGTTTAGGAAAAGATCGACTTGGTTAGGTTTAGGAAAAGATCGACTTGGTTGGGTTTAGGAAAAGATCGACTTGGTTAGGTTTAGGAAAAGATCGACTTGGTTGGGTTTAGGCAACAAAACTACTTAGTTAGGTTTAGGTGACAAAACTACTTATATAGGTTTAGGCAAAAAAACGACTTTATTAGGTTTAGGCAACAAAACTACTTAGTATGGTTTAGGGTTAGGGTTAGGTTAAATGATTGTGGTTCGGGTTGAAATGAAACCGGAAGTGGCGTAACTTAAGTACGGAAGTTACGTGACAAATAAATCAATGTCGACTTCTGGTTTCACATGAGATTACGAAAAAACACCGGTCTCCTTGGAGAAAGTCTGGTGTTTTTAGAACCAACCAATCCACCCCGACCTCCTCCCTACGCAGCGTCTGTCGCTCTTTATACTTCCTGGTTCATGATTACATACAAATTGATTTTGTGGGTTATATAGGAATTACAGTGTATTACTTTTCGTAGCTATAGCTATGAATGGTGTATGAGAACAGCCTGTGGATATTTGCAAGAACCGTTACAGAGGAGAACACTTGCATTAGCCTGTATGTACTGACCTGTCCTGCGATGGCCCAGAATTTGGACTCCATCACATCCAGAGTCATCTGGACACCGATGGCTGCAGAAAGAGAGAGAGAGAGAGAGAGAGAGAGAGAGAGAAAGGTGAATTAAGTACAGTAAAAAAAACCTGTACACAAAAATTAATAGAGTTAAATGGATAAGTTGAAAGAGGATAAGCTGGGGGAGGAGAAAGGTGAGTGGAATAAAGATAAGGAAGGTAAAGGAGGATAGGAAGAAGTAGAAGATAGAGTGGAGGATGTGGCAGATGTAGTGTACACATACAGTATAACTCTGCTATACAGATGTTCCACAACTGAGAAAAGTGCCTCTCTCTAAAGGCAAACGTCCACTGCAAACATTAGTAGCACACGCTGATAGTGTCATGGCAACGACATGGAGGCATGAAGGAAACAATGTACACCACCTGTGGCTACACACAGCATGATCTTTCCAGTAATATCATCTGTCTTTTGTTATTGCACCCTCTACCTTTATAACCATTCTCTATTCTTGGGATTGCAGCGTTTGTAAGATGCACAGCTGCTAGATTTCTATCACCTCTCTTGGTGATATTACATGTGTTAATTCAAATTTGATGTGAGTTTCTATATCTATCGTGGCATTTTTATAGCATGTTCTGTCAGAAAAGAGATTGGGAAGGTAATATTATGCAAAGGCATGTCACACACATCTAACGCAACCAGTAAACAGTGAAAGCAGCGTTAACTTTGAAAACCCTATTGTATATATTATACGTGTAACTCAAATTTCATGTGAGTTTCTATATCTATCGTGTTATTTTTTATCGCATTTTCGGTCAGAAAAGAGCTTTTAATGCATAAAGATAACATTATGCAAAGGCATCCATGTCACATACATCTCCTGTAACCAGTATAGACAGTAAAAGCATTAACCAACTCCTTTTTCTTTCCTTTTTTGGCAAGATTTCTAATTTGACAACATTCAACTAACTAGCTTTTTCCTGCTTTTTTTTGCAGTTTTCAACCAAATCACACAGTCTTTATCAGCAGATGGAGTTTGTACACGTGATACAGTTGAAAGCTCTTAAGAAAGCTAATAAGTGGACCTTTAGTTTTACATGTTTTTTTTTGGTCAAACTTCTATTTCCAAGGTCAAGGATACTTTACTCGTGATACAGTTGAAAACTGGAAAAAGTAAGATTCCTAATGCTACAATCCCTTCTCTCTGATATGAAGATTAAATTAAATTAAATTAAATTGTGTGATCAGTTTTGATATTGTAGTAGTAATATTACTAGTAGGAGACATATATAGTATTAGTAACAGCACTGGAGGTCGTAGACAGCACTGCTGTGATAATATTTTCACTTTAAGTAGTGATTCCTTTAGAAGTAATGGTTGTAGCAGCAATAGTAGAATGTAAATGGGGGAGGAAACTTTAATTCCAGCAGTTTAGAAGAAAGAACATTAATGAGCCGGTTAATGTCCCAGAGAGAGAGAGACGATATCTCTCTCTCTCAGCTCTCAGGCTGGAGGAGTAGAAGAGGACCTGCTGTACAGATCAGCTCTGCCTTCAGAACTCAACTTATGAAAATCCTTTTACAGTAACTGGCCTTCTGAGCTTCAGTACCGCTGTGTGAACTGACTATTCTCAGACAGTGTGTGTGTGTGTGTGCACGCGCACGTGCGTGTCCAACCTCTTTCTACAACACAGCACTCTCAGTCACAACACATTAAGCCAAGAATTAGTGTGCGTTTGTACATGTTTCACACACGCACATAAACACACACGGCGGCCGGGTGATTGCTTGTGTCAGCTTAGGGCTGGACGTCCATCAGCATTTTAGTCAGCGTGGTAATGCAAAAAAGGAAGTGTAATTGCATAAGTTCTCAGTGCACACACACTGTATACACACACACACGACAAATACGCACACACTGCGAGGGAAGATATGACACTTCATTTTAGCATCAAAGATTCAGCGTTTTTTTTTTTCTCCCAGCGTGCTTTTTACAGCCACACAGGGAAAGCCTCCGCGGTTCTCACAATACACAGAGCACATATAAAACACACACCCAACTCCCCTCACACAACGCACATTTAGGTACACACACTGTATAAAGCATGCACTAATACCCAGCCACACACATGCACATCAGCATGTACTGTAATGACGACACAGAGCAGATTAATTACTGTAATGGCGTCAGGTGGCTTCATTATGAGGGAGATTAGTTTACGGGTTGATTGTTTTTAGGTCTGGTTGCAGGGCGGAAGAGGAAGAGGAAGAGGAAGAGGAAGAGGAAGAGGAAGAGGAAGAGACAGAGTAAAGGCCTGTACACCCTGGAGGCGTGACCCTAAATACATTTATTGTCAGACATCAGCCATACATTAAAGGTCCATACGAGCAGTTTTCTAAGTCCTACCCCATTCTCATTACCTTATTTTTCTCCCAATATCGATTTTGATGTGTTAAAACTCAAGTATCTCTCGATACCGAGTATCAATCCAAAACCAGTGCTCTCTTTTCCCCAAATTTAACATCCGTATACCTCACTGCATGCAACTCAATGGAATCATATAAGGAGGCATGAATCTGGGAATTGCTGTGACACTAAAAAAATTGGTTGGCACCCCGACATGACTGAATGAACAAATTTAATATTGGAAACGGCAAACTGTATTTCATTGACAAAGAAGCAATATTTAAATTGGATTGTGTCATGTCCAATCCTGTCTCCCACAAAATTACATTCCCATAAAGCTAAACTGCATTCTCAATTACGTTCTGGGGAGTTCTTTTACTGGATTACGATCGCTGTTTTAAACAGATTAAACACGTGGTTAACGTTGTAAATTGAAACAAAACAAAACAAAAAATGCAAACAACACTACTTAGTTAGGATCAGGCAACAAAACTCCTGGGTTAGGTTTGTAAAAAAAACATCATGGTTTGGCTTAAAATGACGACGTTTCACACTGGACACAAACAGCGGTCTCCTGTGGGTAAGTGCGGTGTTTGTTCGCCCTTTGCTCCGCACGTTGCTTGTTGTACTATGTCACTCGCTGCGTCCGTCTGCGGACTTACAAATGTATTTGTGATACGTCAAAGAGAAATGGAATCTGCGACATAATACGATTAGTTGTATGTAGCTAGGATTTTATTTCCCTAGGAAAACCCCAACCACCTATGAAATGTTTAGCTTGCCACTAATCAAAAGCAATTTTAAAAACAAAATTCACAAAATTCTTAATTTAATTTATAGGAGCTCAAGCAGAGCATTTCAGACAGAGGGTGAAAAGAGGTGCTGCAGCAAAGCCGGTATGAGAAAAATAAAGCATTTTTTGATCATTAAAAAGCATGGACACATGTTCGAGTAGAAACCCAAAATACAACTATGCACCTGAAAATAAGTATAATAGGTGCTCCTTAAAATTACATTATTGTTGTTAGGTAACGAAAATGAAAGAAAAAAACAAAACAATGGCTGCCTGGAGCAGAAGAAAAATACATAAGAAATATAAAACTGGATCCTTTGAAAATTGTAGCTAAAATTATATTCACTGGTTTGGTAAATGGTCAGGGGTATTTCATCTTAGTCCATAGGCTGAAAAGTTCAACACAGCTCACTCAATTATGCTTGTAAAATGCTATTAGGTGATGAATAATGGATCGCCGAGAGTAAGAATAAACCTTGAGCTGTACGTACTCGTGGGGATCCGTCTGGATATTATAAGGAAAAGGCTCTGACATGTTCCGCCTGAGGGTGTGTCTTTTTTAGTTTGTGAGCGTCTGTATGCGTATTTGGTTTGTGTTTGCGTGTGTCATGGATTCTGTCCAACCTCTTGAAAATCAGTCGTCATTCTGAATCGTGGCAGTAATCAGCCTGTAATCAGTCATGTACACAGAAAAGTTTGTTTAGCTGATTGAGGGAAGCTGTTTATCTGTTCATACAGCTCATAACGGCTCCAGGACGGCTGTTCGGAAATGTTAGAAAAGTGTTAAAATCGACTTACTATATAACGGGTATGGACAACCATGTGTATTTAAACACCCTCTTCCACACATCTCCTTTCCTCGATAATGCTAGTGACCTTGAAGTTGTCTCTCTCTACCATAATCTCAGATAAAGTGTTGGAAGGCCATTATGGAGGGCAGCAGTAATCTGCCTTCTCTCCCTCTTCTGAGTTGGAGGCTGATAGGCCAAATCTAATTAAAACCATCACACTGATCCCTCCGTGTGTGTGTGTGTGTGTGTGTGTGTGTGCTGTAATAGATGTTTTTTTTCCCATAATGCATGTGCACAGCTAGCAAGCAGTTCTCAATATTTGTTCAGTTTGCATACAAGCTTGTACACAAGATGCATGACCTTGAATGCATGCAATTGAGAGTGTGTGCGCTCATGGGCTTGAATGTGTGTGTGTGTGTGTGTGTGTATGCCTCACAGTCTGAGTTGCAATTAGCGTGAGCTGCCAATCACAGTGGAGTGCGCCTTCAACAGGAAATGAATTAATGAGGAAATAAATAAAAAAGATTTGAAGCAACCTAGAGCCGGCGTTAATTGGTTATTACACTAACGAGATCGAGGGATGAGAGACGGAGGGACGCGAAACTGTGAACAATGGGAGGAAGGTATGTGTGAGGAAGGAAAAGGGGGAACAAAGGTAAACAGCCCAAAGACTCAAAGTCTTACCGCATTGTAGTCTCATGAATTAAAATCATTATACATGTAGCATTTGATACGTTTTTAATGCGCGCTGTGTGATTTGAATGCAGGTCAAGTATATTACAAATAAACACAGATAAAATGTGCCCTTGAGGCCTTGAAAATAATGTTGTAAATAAAGTGTAACCGGGTATATTCTGAATAAATGATGCCTTTGCAACCCTGTCTCCTAAAAATGCTGTTTATATACGATTCCTTTGCCACCATAGACTGTATATATAAGAAGTGAACGTGGTCAACGTGATGTCACCCATTGGTTTGTGGACTGCCATTTTAAAGCCTCAAGTTCGTCATTTTGTCTGTCACCGTCTTGGTTTTTTGGCCGTCGCCATCTTGTTTTTTTTGCAACCAGAGGTGACACGAGAGGGTGGCGCCGAGTACGACCGAACACTGAATATGACATTTTTAGGCGACCAAAATAAACTCATGTTTACAATGTTTACTGATGTAATAAATCAAGTGAGAAGTAGGGTAATTTTCTCATAGACTTCTATACAATCAGACTTCTTTTTGCAACCAGAGGAGTCGCCCCCTGCTGGCTATTAGAAAGAATGCAAGTTTAAGGCACTTCAGCATTGGCTTCACTTTTCAGACCTGGAGGTTGCCCACTGTTGGCAACAGCAAATACATTTAGAAAGACAATTAACGCCGCCTGTCTTGTGCTTTGTATGCCCACTGTCGACCTCAACCGCTCTCTTGACTCGTGACTTTTCTACAGGAATGTAGCACTTGGGGCCCGAGAAAAAGTTACCAGTGTGAACATAATACATGTAGCTATTAAACATGATTCTTTCTTTTAGGAACCAGGGCTGCATAGTCCTGCCACTAAAGCTTACTATAATTGAACAGAGAGACAGGAAGAGACAGGGAAAGGTGACCAGCTTACTGGCCTTTTGCTAAATGAGGCAGCGAGAGTGTCAAGTGTCTGACAGACTGTGAAGAAAGAGAGGAAGAGAGATAAGGATGGCGGGAAAAGGAGGAGAGAGGAAAGGCAATATCTTATCTTTCTATCTATCTATCTATCTATCTATCTATCTATCTATCTATCTATCTATCTATCTATCTTTCTTTCTATCTATCTATCTATCATTTTCAAGTTGTATATTTGGTTGAAACAGAGTATGGTGACTGTGCAGCTCTATAAATGCCGTCCTGCGTGTGTTCACACATTTTTGACATCGTTTAGTGTGTCTGTGTGTGTGTGTGTGTGTGTGTGTGTGTGTGTGTGTGTGTTGTGCCGAGGTGGCACAGGAGGTCAGCTTGTGCTAAATGACCAGAGAGCAGAGTCGGTGTTGATGGTTCCCTTAGCAAGACCCTGGAGTCGAGGCTAAATATATTGCAACACACACACATACCCACAAACGGAGTCAATAAATTAAACTGGCACAATGGCTAAGTCTCTGGGCACGGCGGGGACACTGAAAATAAGGCCGCTAGTGACGAGGTCATTTCATTCTTTTCTGTTTCTCTTTCACACACGCATATACACACACACACACACGCACACACACACGCACACTGGGTAGCAGCATGCTTTAGTAACGGATGTGTGAAGCAGATATAATAACCACTAAAGGGAAAAAGAGGGCAAGGAAGTAAGAGAGACAAGAAGAGAGTCCAAGACCAAAGGAGTGAAGGACACACACACACACACACACACACACACACACACACACAGAAAGGCCGTCAGTAGAGCACAGAGATTGTAATCAAAGGAAGAGATTAATTGATGTAATGGAGTCAGGTGGCCCAGGTGGAGAGAGAATGATGGAGGGATGAGGTGGGACACGAGGGAGGACGGGAAAAGGATAAGACAAAAGGCAGACGGGATGAAAGAGGATGAATTGATTTTTAATAATGTTATGAGTTGGAAACTCCTTTTTCGTTTCAACCAAGCGTGGCTATCAATAATAGAGCGAGCCAGATCAAATGGTTGTGTGTGAGCGTGCATGAGAGTATATGTGTGTGTGTGTGTGTGCGTGTGTGTGTTTCTCGTTCTTGCGTTAGATAGGTGGGAGGTGTGGAGAGGAAAACAAAGAGTTAGGGGTGTATGTGTGTTTTAAGATTGTGTGAGAACTGGCTCTTAATTTAAAATTCACACCTCCTTTTTAGAAGATAATTATGGTTTATTAAAGTTTTTTTATAATTTTTTTGTAGTTTTGGCCATCGTTCCTGTTGGTAATAATAACATTATGACTGCCCTCGTTATCTCTCTCACTGGACAAAAAACCCACCAACACCCACTAACATCTGACTTACAGTCGACATTGATTCCCGGCACCTAATTCCCACAGATCTTTTTTTTTATGATTAAGTTCAGTCGCACTTGTTTTAACAACTTTAAAAGCAATCATGCTTTTTATAAATTGAATATATTATTATACTGTTAAAATATTGGTGAAGAGCACATTATGACTTGTTTAGGACTTGAGGCTTGATTTGGAACTTGTCAGTCTTGACTTTAGACTTGAATAGGGACTTGCCAGTTTTGACTTGAGACTTGTCAGTCTTGACTTGGGACTTGCCTTTCTTGACTTGGGACTTTAGTGCAAAGAATTGAGACTTACTTGTGACTTTCAAAACAATGGCTTGGTCCCACCTCTGCTGTTTACTAACCCTGCTTCCGGAACTGGCCACCGCGTCCGTAACGTTGAACATGACACACCAGAAAAGAAACAGAAAGGCATACTCGTCTCCTGACAATGGGAAAGGAGTCTATTGCATATTTTTAGTGGTTTCCCGTGTTTAAAAAAACAGCGCATACACAGTAATTATGGTGAAAAAAGGGTATATGAGAAGGTTTAAGTCTGTTTTACCTCTGACCACCCCCAGCATCACTGATGACACCCGGCAGTGATGTCACATTGTACTGACACACTCTGGAGTACACTCAACAAATACAAGATTTTCATGCGGTATTAAGTGACTCTTTCATTTTCTGATTGGTACAGACACTGTTGTACATAATCTGGCCATTGATGATTTTCTGACTGCTAATTGTGATCATCAATGCGAACCAAAAAACTCTTTTGTGGTTCACATGCTGTGTGATTATGTAACAAATGACATATTGTACAGTGAGGTTACTGAAGCGAAGTTATTCAAACCTCATCCTCGAAAACACAATGTCTTTGCATTGCATTCTGGACCATTGAATCCTCTGAGGCTCTTCGTGTTTAACTCATAAACGTTTGCACAAAATGATCTCGAGGGAAGCATTTTCTTAGCTGTGGGAAGCATTTAAAACTCCCCACTTGTGTGTGTGTTTGATATTAGCAGAAGGAACTGATTCACAAAATCTGTATTTAAAGGTATTTTGTTCCTAGTTCGAGGTCTTAAAAGTGTGTGTTGTCTATTTGAAGTGATTGTGGACAACGAGATTACTGTTTATCTGAACAAATGTCAAAGACTTCTCGTGTCTCTCTTCATTCTCTTTTCTCTCGTTTATTCTTTCGTGTACACCCACAAACACACACATCAACACTGACAAAGACACAGTCAAACAAACATGCACAGAGATTACAGCTTTCTCACTTAGAAATGTCACTTGTGTTCTCTTGTCTCCCTCACAAACACACAAAGCACATAATTATAGTTTTTATCGACAAATGCCAAACATTCATCAGGAAGATGGAATAGAGCGAGAGGTAGTTCAGTTTTTTCTCATTTCTACCACGTCTTTCTTCTCTCTCTTTCTTTATATCCTCGTTAATATGTGACCGTTTGACCCTGTGAAAACTAAATCTCTCCCCTCGTTCTAATCTTAACCATCAATGTTTCCAAAGGTCTCGACATCTGTCATCAATACGCCTCACAGTGTAATCTGCATCTTGCATGTCCTTTGCTGTCCTGTATTATTAATTGATACGTAGGGTTTAGGTTTAGTCCATCTGCACAAAATATTGCTGTTAACAACAGCGGAGAGAAGAGACAGAAAAACAACTTAAAGATGACAAACACCATTAAAGCTCACTACTGAGAACAGCGGTGCATGAATAAGAAATGCAGAAACGGCAATAATGGCAAGGGCAAAAAGGGATTTTTTGATTTAAAGGATATAATACAGTAAGAATATAATTGTATTGCTATGATGTGCTGTTGACGAATGGTTATTGCAGGAACACATTCATTCCTTGAAATTGGTTTTGGCTAATCAGGAGACTTAATAGTATTTGTAGTATTTGTCAAATAAAAAAAAATGTCTTTGGCAGTCTTCGTCCAAAGTATTCCTGGTGTGATTGGTAAATAATAAACATTTCACTCTTTCGATTTTTTAATTAACCGTGCATGGGTCCAGAATGGAAAATGCATGCAGAGTGGCAAAACATTGATCTCAGTGAAGTAAACTGTCAGTAATGCTGGGCTGCATAGTGCGGGCTGTTCTCATACACCGTTCGTAGCTATACCTAAGAAAAGTAATGCGCTATAATTCGTATATATCCCACGAAATCAACTTGTATGTAATCCACGTATCGTGATCAGGAAGTATGAAGAGCGACAAACGCCGTGTAGGGAGGAGGTCGGGATGGATGG
The DNA here is from genome assembly GCA_916700685.1 of Adelosebastes latens. Taxonomy (NCBI): domain Eukaryota; kingdom Metazoa; phylum Chordata; class Actinopteri; order Perciformes; family Sebastidae; genus Adelosebastes; species Adelosebastes latens. The sequence continues at coordinate 29,791 of CAKAKR010050516.1, forward strand.
GCGGGTCTAAAAACACTGGCCTTTCTCCAAGGAGACCGGTGTTCGTACCCTGTGTGAAACCAGAAGTCAACGTTGATTTATTTGTCACGTAACTTCTGTACTTAAATTACGCCACTTCCGGAGTTATTTTAATCCGAAACCACGATCTTTTCCGAAACCTAACCAAGGAGTTTTGTTGCCTAAACCTAACTAAGTAGTTTTGTTGCCTAATCCTAACCAAGTCGATCTTTTCCTAAACCTAACTAAGTAGTTTTGTTGCCTAATCCTAACCAAGTCGATCTTTTCCTAAACCTAACTAAGTAGTTTTGTTGTCTAAACCTCACAAAGATGTTTCCTGTGAAGACAGAAGTTTATTTTGAAAAGAGTGTATGCATGTGCGTAACTAGCGGAAATTGATACGTGTTGCTGGACATTCGTATGAAAACGCACGCAAAATGAGGAATAACTTTTCGTAAGATACAATACAAACTGTTGTATGAGAATATGTCGCATAGATACATAGTGTAAACACGACTCTTTTTTTTTTTTTAGCAATTATAGTTTGATTCAATACATTGCAAAACATACTTCTCACTTTTATTTATTTTATTTTTAAATTTTGACAGGAAATTGTGACTGGCTATTGTCACTATTTGCTGACAGGCAATTATTGAGTAAGAATGTTAACTGACTGGTAATTCAATAAGCTCTACACTGTGTCTCTATATGGCTACTAAAGTCTATATGTTTTACATAAATAGATACAGTAAGTCGATAAAAGTTCTTGTTCTCATACTGAAGAACTGCCCTCTCTACACCTCTTCTTGTTATGTTGGCAAAGGATATTTCTACAGTTATAAGTCACTCTGGATAAGGGCATCCTTTATCTGACTCATATCTCCCATCCCACATACTTTTACCAAGACCCTGACAAAAATGAAACTCACTCCACGAACACAGAACCGAGTAACCTTTCAACTCAAACACCAAAATTGTTGTTTGTGTTTCTCAAAAGCAGCAGTGCTACGTTAAAAAAAAAACCAGCCTGAGGAGATCCCTTGACTTTCTGATGGGGAGTGTTCAATAAACTGATGTTGCCAGGCAACAAACACTGATCCAGCCAATAAAAGGAGTTATGGCAAATTCTGGTCGACCATTCAGAGAGGGAAAAGAAAAGTTCAGCAACAGTTGATTATAATGATGTTTGAATAGAAATCCTTGACGTCTGAACACGCACATGCCCGCATATACACAGACGTCCACACATGCAAAGTCAATTGATGCACCAGCACATACAGGAAAACAAAGAAATGTGCACTCAGAGAAGCATTCAAAGACTCAAATGTATGGACATACACAAAGAAACACTCAGGAAAGTACACACACACACATACTCAAACATAAAAGACCCAATTGGATGCACAAGTTAGGACATCCTACTGACTATTAAAACAGCTAAACAATTCAACTTGACCTCTGACCTTAAACTAAAGTTGTTTTTGTGACAACTTCAAGAGAGAGGCACAAGTATACAGACACACACACACACACCTCTGTGCTGAAGCTCGCTAACCTCAGAGGAGTCGCCAGAGGCTGCACTGACATCACGTTACCAAAGCAACAGGCAGAGGCCCGGGATTGGACGAAAGGATGATGACTCAACCTCCCTCCCTCATCCTCCTCCTCTCTCTCTCCCTCTAGAAGTGTCTCTCACTTTCTCATGCGCAACTTTTTGAACGTCAAGGATGCAGACAGAGGGGCACGCACGGGCAGAGCCGCATGATATTTTTCAATTAAAAGAAAGGAAACGGTGGCACGTGTTCGGCTAACTAGTTTTGAAAAATACACACAGGACTCACACAAACTGAATGAGGCTGCACATTTCTGCTAAATAATCTAACAAGCAGATAACATGTTCCCTGTGGAGCAAGCAAACACTAAACTATAAAAAAAAAATGAAGAGAAATGAAGTGATCAAGCTGCGTTAATGTTCTTTTTGTTATTATTGTGAAAGCTACTGACACAGCTAAAAAAGGTAGGGAGAGGACTCTGTCAGCCTTGTTTAGCTGTCTCGAAGGGGACAGAACAGAAGTGACAGGGTGTTAAATGGGTAGCCTGTTTCTTTAAAATGGAAATAAATGCTGTTGACATTGGGTGTATGTATGTGTGGACCTTCTAAGTCAGCAGAGCCTACCTTAAGCTAACCTAGTTTCACAGCCTTCTTGAGCAGGCCTGTTTGAGGCACGCTCACTAAATCATTCATAGTGGAGAGACAGGGAGAAACATGTTCCTGTGTGTGTGTGTGACTGCAAACTGCTATGCCCTTTCCTCTTTTCTGAATGTTTACATGGTAGTTTGTGCTCATAACGGGTGCTGTTTCGTCACACGTCAAAAACGAAATTAAAGTGGTGACATTTTGAGGCACTAATATGGTGTGAAATTCAATTACCTACTCAATCTTTTATAATGTGAAAGGAGATCAACATGGTGCTGTGTGTGTGTCTTTTTGTGTAGGATCACCCTTCTTTCATTATCCAATTTTATTATGGCAGAACCAGTGGGGCTACCTCCGGGTCTGAGAAGTGAAGCCAATGCAGAAGTGGCTTAAACTTGCTTTCTTTCAAATAGCCAGCAGGGGGCGACTCCTCTGGTTGCAAAAAGAAGTTTGATTATATAGAAGTCTATGAGAAAATGAGCCTACTTCTCACTTGATTTATTACCTCAGTAAACATTGTAAATGTGAGTTTATGGTCTCAATCGCTAGTTTCAAGTCTTCTTCAATACAGCATGATGTTCATTTAGTAAATTATGGTCTCATTTAGAGTCAAATAGACCTTAAAGCAGGGGATGCTTTAGGGTGTGGCTACCTTGTGATTGACAGGCCGCTACTACGGCGTTGTCCGGTCTGGGAGTTGTCCGTGTTTTCGTCTTACAACTTTAATCCTTTCACAGTGTTTTTTCAGTTCATGATTCTAACATTTTGGTCGCCTAAAAATGTCATATTCAGTGTTTGTACTTAGCTCCACCCTCTCGAGTCACTTCTGGTTGCAAAAAAACAAAATGGCGACGGGCACAAACCAAGATGGCAACGGCCAAAATTCCAAACTTGAGGCTTCAAAACGGCAGTACACAAACCAATGGGTGACGTCAAGGTGACTACGTCCACTTGTTATATACAGTCTATGGGCAGAACTTAGTTATCGGGATTTGAATTGGTTAGTTCAACATTTTGTGTTTGTATGTCTTCCCAATGAGCTACAATGCAAGTCGTCAAATAATAAATGTTTTGGTTATGATTTTTCACAGGCACCAAATGTGAACTTCTGCGTTGATTTTGCAGGGCTGTTGCTCTGCGATAAATATTTCCGACACATACTGTAACCAAAAACTGTAATTTTGACATTTCTGTTTGTGTACAGGTTAAACAAACAAGTGTTGAATCTTGTTAAACCTGCATTAATTGATTTTTTTTGGCCATTAGAGGGCAGCGAAACAAGCTGTAAACATAACACATATTATCAACTCATTAAGTTGATATTTCGTTAAATGTTGAACTATTCCTTTAAGCTGAAGGAAAGAAAAAAACATTGAAACATAAAGAGAAAAGTACATCTATCTTCACCTCCCCCCTTTTCCTGACTTCCCTCTCTCTAGTCTTCTGTTTCTGTCTCTCTAAAAGACAGATGATGCTCGCTCACCTCTCCCCTACTTATCTCTCAACTCTCTTTTTCACTCGATTCTTCTTTTGCTCTCTTGTTGCCTGTCTCTCTCCCCTCTCTTTTACATTGTACTCCCTGTACTTCCCTGTTCTCTAGTCCTCTCTTTCTTTCACCAATTCTCTTCCCACTTGTTTCCCCTCCATCCCTCTCGTCTCCTGTCTGCCCAGCGCCACTCTGTCTCTCCTCTAGGAAATCCCTCTCTACCATCTGTCTGGCTGTGATGAATTCAGAGCCTTTCAGAACAAATCAACTTGGCCAAATTAATGAGACTCTCAGAGGGGATAAACCTTGTGTGAGTGTGTGTGTGTGAGTGTGTGCACCTAAAACACTTCATAATCCGTCGACTGTACCACTTAATTTATCCTGCAGTGACAGATAGCGTGTTACGGGGAAATACAACGGACAAGGCTGGCTGCACACATTGACTTTCTTAAACTATTATAGGTCGGGACCCCAGATGGGCCCGTTTTTTGGTCGTCCTGTGTTTTTTTAATGAGGGGGAAACACTACGTTCACTTTCAGCCACATTTTCCAAAAACTAGGATGTAAGGCAACTGCCAGACAACGTTTTTGGAGTCTCAAATAACCATTTTGATGACCAATTTCATGACTCTATGTTTGTAGGTATCACAAGCCAAGCTCAGACTACAGTATATAGAGAGGCGAAGTCCCTCCCCTTATGGTGGATCACCATGTGACCTTATTTCTGAAAAAGATAAGTACAGTAGTCAACAGCGAGAGGCAAATATGTTTTTGATCCCGCTTGAATTGCGCCATGAATCACACATATGATGTTTGTCAATTTAAAAGATAATTTTGCAAATGCAAGGCTGTAAATAAGGTGAAACATGGAATATTCTGTATAACTGATCACCATGAGTGTCTGCTGGTCCAGTGTATCACTGTTGTTGTGGCAGTTCAAATATTCTCACTGTCTAAAGCAGCCATCTTAAAGGGACACTCACACAATTTTAGAGTAGTATTTGTTGTTGTTTTTTAAGCATGAAAGGCAGTTTGCTGATAGGAAAAGTAGAAAAAAATGGATTGTAAAAAAAGATCATCAAGGTCACCACTGACGATGCACTTTTTCCTGGAAAGCATCCCTTTTCCAGGAAGTTCAAGGGTCTATTTTATTGTATCTTTTAATCAATCCATTGAATTCACTTGGAAAATACAGTACATGCTACCTTGTCTACTTCAGGTAAATGATTTACCACGATAGATCAGAAAATATGTTCTGCAAGGTAAAAATACTGTTTTTGTGAAGGGAGTCTGGTCTGGTGGCTTTGAAGAGAGCGATATAGCGGCTTCAGTTCCCTGTCGGAAAGGGCTGTTTGACAGCGAGGTAAAGTGAAAATATTCTAAATATAGTGGACACTTAAATTGATATACATTTTTGTTTTGGTGGCTAAAATATGTTTTTCTGCTGCTCCCGTGAGACAGCCCTTTCCGACAGGGAAATGA
>CAKAKR010050517.1:0-59648 GCA_916700685.1 Adelosebastes latens
AACATGTATTTGTATTTTAATTAAAAATTAAAATTTGTATGAAATTATTATGGCGCACTGTACTGTAATATTTTTCTTTGGCATACAGTACACTATAGTGTAGGCTGTTAGAAGGCTTCTTGGGAAGTTTGAAGTTGTGGGTTCAATCACTATTGAGCACGAATGCTGTTTTCCAAAGGAAAGAGTGAAAACCTTGGAAAAACAGTTCAACTGTGTGATCCATTAGCTCCGGCTGACATTTTTATCGTTTTGTGCTTGTTTTTAGTGGTTTTACGTCCCGTTTTATGCCTCATTTCACCTTTCTTCTCTCTTTACTGTAGTTGTTTTGTAACCATTTTGCGTATCTTTCTAGTTGTTTTATTGACTTTCAATTAACGTTAACAGTCACTTCATACAGAGGCTCTATTCTGGTAGGCCTGTTCAGAAATCCATCCATGATAGTAACAAGCCAACTCCCTATCACCTTCTGACTGAAAAAGACCCATATACTCTCACTTTACCTCAAGTCATTCACAACTTGCAGACCCTTTTTGGAGTCGTGACATTGTTTGCAGGCTGACTCAACCTTCGTCATCCTCATTCAGTCTGCAGATCTCTTAATGATTCGTACAACTGGCCACTACTTTGCTATAAGCAGACTGTCAGCATAAAATTGCCTGACTTGACTCTTCGTGCCCATAGCTTCTTTACTTTGGGCTGGATGTTCTGGAGGGAAAGGTCTGCTCGTGATGTTAGCAGGAAGAGACAAGTGTGATTGAGTCACAGACACATGACATGGCCAGAGATTGGTGTGCAGGTGCAGAGAGAGACAAGGCAAGATGAAGGAGAAGGTAAGAGCAGAAGACAGATTTGTTGCAGGAAAAGGTGACTGATGAGGCGGTTGAGGGCAGATGGCGGTGGAAAGGAAAAAGGCCTGACTCGCAGGAGGAAGAGGGTGCCCCTAGCCGGCCCCTATACCGAGGCAGTCTTGCTCCTGTCTATATTTAGCACAGGGACCACAGATTGTAACGAGCGCTCCGGGGCCTTGTGTTCAGACCGGCAAGAACTGCTGCCATCCGTCTCACCGCCGTCGGCGAGGTGCGATCCCGGCTCACGCCAGCGCAGGGGAGGAGTGACGGGGCCGTGTCGTCTGAGTGCACATTTACTTAACACATGTGCAGAGTTGATCACATTCTGTCAGAGCAGATGCCTTCCGAGGCAGAGGTGAGAGGATACAAAACCCCGAAAGCATCTGCATGTCAATACCTTGATGAGTAAAGTGTCATCACCGTATTTACCTCTTCCTAATGGTGCGTTCATGTTTACAGCATATTCCTCAGCCTCTTCATTTCTCCTTCCCCTAAGCATTTGAAAAGGGCACAGTATCCCCCTGTCACCTACCCACGTCTGCTAAAATAAAAAAAATCTGTTTTCTCGCTGGACAGAATTGACATTCAGTCCAAATGTCAAAGCAGCTCAAGCCATTTTTGACTCTTCCTGTCCCCGTTCTTACCTTCCCCATCTCCATCACCTCCAGGACTGTTTGGAGGATTGTCAGTGGTGACTGATGAAGGACTGAGCCGTTCAGACACCACGGTCTTCTGAAGGCGTGACGAGACTCGTGACAAGACATGAAGTGTAGCTAAACACTGCTGTTTAGAGTGATTATCTAATCAATATGTACTACGTTTTGAAGATCAAATACTTATCACCTGCAGGCTTCAGAGGTTGTCAGTTTCATCTTTCACAGTGGCTATTGGTCAGCTTGAAATCACGTCGGTTACGATGCAAGGTGACAAGTTTCACAGCAGATAGTACCTAGTTTTGAGTGATCGGATTGCAACCGGATAGTCTTTGACTTTGTGTAAATGCACCCAAAACACATTGAGGACGGATTATGATCCGATCATAATGCAGTTAAGTTTTCAATCCACCTACAACAACTACGTGGACGGAAATACGTAATGCTAGGGCTGTACCATTTTTTGGGCTCCGGAAGTAATCAACCGTGAATATTCAAAGGGTGAGGTGCAGGTTAAACCGGCAGCCGGTCACTGGACCACCGTGCAGAGAGATCACCACGGCCGCCACCGCTCCATCTGTGCTCAAGTGTGGGCGTACTTCAAAGTCACGTTTGTGGGCCCTGCACCCCCTAAACGGCGGCGTTTTGAGGCTGATGTGTCCACATTACGCACCGCCTCTCTGGAGGCTTCCTCTCAGCCCTTTCAGACAGAGTGATCAGATCTCAATGTGGACACAGGAGACACATATTAATACCAGGTGTAAATGTAATCAGGTTAAATCATATTTAGATACAACCTGGATACGCAGTTTAATGCCAGGTGTAAAGGGGGTCTTAGAAATGCTGCATCATTCCTTCTTGTCCCCTTTATCTGGTCATGTGACCTTGAGCTTTGGCTCCTCTCTGCCTGCTTCCAACAGCCCGTCCATCAGTCACCGCCCACACGTCGTCTCAAAGACACACCAATCACTCAAACCACCAGCAAAGCTCCAACTTAGCACTAGTCTCAAGCCACAGACCGAGAATTGAGTCCACTACACTCACTCCTCCCAACTGACAATTACTAACTCCTTCTATATCTCAACTACACAAGCCTTCAAAAGTTGCATCGATGTGAGGATGTGGTTTCTTTCATTGTCTAAGAAATAACAGAAATGAAACGCCTTTTTTGAATTACAAAGACTTTTATTCAGACATACGCCAGATCAATCCAAACTTTCCTTTAAAACAAAAAAAAGGCTTCCAAGTCATCTTATTCTACAAAAACAATAATTTGTACATATAAAAAATAAAAATACAAGAAGAAAGATGTGACACAGCTGCTTTCACAAAGGTAAGAGCAACAACTCTCCTGTGACAGCAAGGACCGTGTATTTCATGGTTTCCATCAATCCAATGATTGATCCAGTGATCTCCCTTTGTTACAGATCTTTTAAAACTGTTGGTTGAGGGATTTCCAGTAGGAATTGGGAGACAAGCTAATAAAATAGCAATCGTAGGGTCTCTGGAGATCCAGAATAACCACAGTGTAACCTGAATCTATGCTTAAACCTTTTCTCTGTGTTATTGTAGGTTTTGGTGATGCCGTCTCACATGGGGTAGTTGAGCACCACGTCCTGTTTGGCCAGCTCCAACAACATGGGATCGTCGAAGAACTTGCTGATGCTCACATCCTCGCTCAGACCCTGAAGAACAACAAACACAGGAGATCAGTTATGTAAACAATTCACCAACTCACCATCTTTGAATTATATGGTTCTATCTGCGTTCTCTCTCACACACTCTAACACACTCACTCTCGCTCTCTCCATCTCGCTCTCTCACTCAATCTCAGTGAGTGAGACTGCCTCTTGCTCGCTCTTACTCACTCTCTCACACACTCACTCACTCACTGTCGCTTGCTATCTCTCTATCGCACACACACTCACTCACTCTCTCACCCTCTCGCTCACTCTCTCACACACTTACTCACTCACCCTCCATCTCGCTCGCTCGCTCGCTCGCTCGCTTGGAATTTAAATAACAAAAAGGAATATAGGCTACCAGTCACAATGTTTATATATGAAATATTGAGTTAATTGTTGGAGTTATAGAGAAGGGGTAGAACCTTATTTATTGTGATTATTAACAGTTTTCTATATGTTTACTGTTCTTTTTAATTGTTACGGTTTTGTTTTTTTAATTGCTCAAAATAAATAAATAAAAATAAAGAGGAAAAAAATGGTTGTCACTGTCCACTCATATTTATCAACATGAATTAGTATATGACTGTATGAAAATAATGTTTGTTTTCATGAACAACCGAATGTTGCGTCGCTTTAAATGTTGCGGCCGCAAGGAATTGTGGGACAGTATTATCTCCTTTCCTTTCATAAAGGATGGTCTAGTGTATCCTATGCTAAAGGAGATAAGAAAGGAAGCACTGAAGCACCTTTCCTTAGCATTTAGAGAATACGACCAGCTCGTATCATGGCTGCTACTAAGATACTTCCAGGTCACTCAGTTAGGAACCTTCCTAAGCAAAAAAGATTTTTCTACCGCAGCCTTTGACTTTGGAAACAGAACCTTTGTTTTATAAATAGAAAGTCCAAAAATGCATACAACAAAAAAAAAAAAACCTCACGTTATGTTAATAAGTTGTCACAGAATTAAAATGTGAATAAATCAATTTTGACAAAAATGTCAGATCGAACCTTATAATTCCAATGGGACGAACTGTGAAGTGATAAACAGGTAGACAGAAGACTCACCTTGCGCCTTCGGGTCTTGATCATGAACTCTCTGGCCAGGTGGGGGGCAGGTTGAGGCTCAAGAGGCCTGATCACAATACTCTTGTCCAGGGGATCACCGGGTACGATCTGAAAGGAAATATGAAATCTAGTTAACCCAGAGAGAAGGAGCGAATGGCAGCTAAATCTCAGAAAGGTATGTCCAATCTGAGAAACCGTCGGACAACATGAAACACACATCCGATTTTGAGTTTTAACAAACTGAGTGGACACTTCTAACGGTGGCTCTGACCTTTCACTAAATATCTGATTCAGTTGCACGTCTGTCCCATTGTTACTGAGTCAGGAGTGCGTCCATCAACATGATGGAAAAAGCAACGTGCTGTCACTGCTTCAGTTTGTGACCAACGCAGCATCAATGCAATGTTAGCAGGTTGAGTTAGAAGAAGCGTTCACCGGCTTTTAAAATGATTCAATAAATCCATTATCTTAAGGAGCTCATAGGTGATACATTCCCCTAAATGCAAAGAGAGAAGGAATGCTGAATCTGGAAAACAGCGGGTAGGGTGGACGAAATGAGATGTTCCCATCCCCGGGGAAAGATTAAACGGGAGGAAAAAGGGAAAAAGTAATCAATGGAGTGGCTGAAGCCCAATCAACAGATGGATGAGAGTTGCTAACAACCGTAACTCAACACTGTGCTGTTTGCATGCCAATAACTGGCAGTACATAATCAAACTAATGAGGGAGGAAACACATAGCCTATGAGTGTAATGGGGCAAACAACACAGTTCAGGGACTCCCATGTTATTCTTATTTTCTATGGCAGTTTAATCGATATGTGCCGACAGGAATAATGTCTGTCGAAGCCCAGAGCAAAGGAGAAGATTCAGGCTACATCCACACTAATACGTTTTCATTTTAAAACCTCCTGCACATTCAGGCAGTAGTAGCATTATAAAATGCAGAATTTAACTACTGGCGGTCGAGGCTGAGGTTGTTTGTTTTCGAAGAAAAGGTTCACGTGATCGGGCGTGACGAATCAGGGAAGAACACACCATGACTGATGAGACCCAATCAAGAAGCGAACGTGGGTGTCTGCGTCGTCGTTTTCAAAGGTCTCCGTTTCTGTCTGTTCAGACAAAGCCCCCAGGAAGAGCGCCGGTCGTTGATCCCAACTTTCGTAGTGGTCAAACGGCGGTACTACAACTTCTGCGTCCGTCACGTGATGCCATTGGGCCCAAAAAGACTTCTTCCCATAGACTTACATTCGTCTGTAACTCAGCGGATAATTTCTTTTGAGGTAAATCAACTCCCCAGTACGAACACTCTAATAGCCCTTATTTAAATCATTAGGTTTTAAAGTTGTAAAACGCACCAATAGCCGAATCCAGAGTTGTTTCCCTTCCTCTGTTCATGTGAATGAGACCCAGACCGAGGCTGGAGTGCAAGCCGTGACGACGGCGTGACATTGGGACCCCGTGACCGAGTCATGCTACTGCTAATGTTCCATGTGCCCAAGATACGGATACTTTTCCAGGCGGAAGTCGAGCCATTCTGTCTTCATGCGCCACTGAGCAACTTTCATAGGAATGAATGGGGCTACGCCTCCAACGCTGTATCCAGGTCTCTTAATACATCCATGATTCAGACTAAAACACATCCCAGAGTTTTAAAACAAAAAGGGGTCAGCAGCGCTTTCAAACGTCTCTCTTTTAGGGGCTCGAATACGCCAGAGTAGTGTGGACGCTAGGCATAAACGTAGCAAGAGTTATGCGTTTTAAAATGAAAACGTATAAGTGTGGATGTAGCCTCAAAGTGTTGATTGTATCAGGTTCAAACTGTAGCTGCCCTTTAGAAAAGTAATTTGGGGAGGTGATTGGCAGTGGGCCCCAGGGGTGTCTTGTGGGGGGGAAAAGGTTTTTTCTGTTCAGGACTGACAACCTCGGAACAAGTGTATGGAAATAAATCATCATGCTGAACCGCACGATGACAGGAAGTCAAAATAGAACTGTCTATTCTAGCTGACTTTAACAAAACATTTCAGGAATAATCCCAGGGGAAATCTGATTTATGTCGGGTTCACACTGGAAGCGGAAGCGCTGCGCGAGCAGAGGCCTGGCTGTTCACACCAGAATCACATTTCTCCGCACCGGTCAACAAGCGATTCTGCTCCTCTGCTGTTTCCTATAGAGCTATCTGTCTGCTCCACACGCTCGCTCTCTGTTTTGACACAACTTACAAATATGTGGATTACGTATTTTAAAAACCACGATCACAAACAGCAGTGACACTTGGCTATTTCTGATAAATATAGTGGATGGATTTTGAAATTTGATTCGGGGGAGGGAATTGGGGGAATTGAAACTCTGGGAGAACTGCAGGGAGAGAAGGGAGGGAAGTCAAAAGCGTGCGTGGGATGCAAATTTGATCATTTATCAGAATCAGATCATTTATATTGTTTATAGTAGATTATCAGTGTGCGAAAAAAATAGACCAGACTCCTAAACTATAGCTGAAGAAATCAGCCACGGAGCGCGTCCTTCGTGAACAGCCCAATAGGTTTACATGGGCACCGAAAGGACGCGGGCAGCACTTCTCCAAAAATTGCGGCGCTTCCTCTTCCAGTGTGAACCCTGCATTAGTAACTGCTTTGCTTACTATTTAGTGCATTGCTTCATATTTAGTTTATAAAACAAATTGCGTGTCATGATTTGTACCTAAAGATATCCCATGACACAACCACAATGACAAACAATAGATGATAAATGTCAATATACTGCTCAGCCCTAACAACATTACTGTAAAACATGTGGTATTACAAGCTGGACCAATCTGTGGTTCTGCATAGTCAACTGGTTTTCATTTATTCTGCATGTTCCCAAAGGATCACTCTATAATAAATCTTTTCCAGTGTTTGGACAAGCATGTAAATAAATAATTCATGTCTACTCTCTTGTCTAACACTTGAATTTTCACCTCGAGGGGATAAAACATTAAATATTTGCACCGAGGAAAACCTTGTTTTTCCTTCCAGATGACTGACTTTGCTGTAAAGTATTAATCCTCCCTAAGTGGAGTTAATTTTCACTGACACAGCTCTGCAGAGTGCAGTCACAAACACATGTCAGACATGGCAGACAGAGACGGCTACATTAGACTTAAAACTTAATGACTCAACACTCCACATCAAAAGCAATTTAGCCAGAGTGGCAGACATGTGCACAAGGCTGGTCACTCTGCTGTACAAGCTGCCACAGTTTTGTGGACGTGAGAGTTGATGCATGTGAGTAAGGAAACGTGAGACAGTATTTGTGCATGTTAGCATGTGTACGGGTGACAGAAGAGGTACCAAATTTAAAGATGCACTGCCACCTCAAAAGGTACTTTGAATATCCCAAGTCTATTTCCAAGTCTGCCTAAAAACATGTGTCTCCAATGGAAGAGATGTGGGAAAAAATATACTGTCTTTTTGTGAAAAAATGCATTTCAAAGTTAAATTATTTTGAAACTAAAACGAAGCTTCAGCGGCCAGTTAGTCAAACCAAGTGAGTATTATTCTTTTGAGTTGCGGTCTTTTTAGTACAAATTTCCCTCATTTTGTTTCCCAGGACAGTGTGTCCTTGCTGAGCTGCATTGCAGCGATAGTAAAACGAAATAGGAATTTGCACTAAAAAGACAGAAAAGGGGGGTTATAACCTAAGAGGAAATTTTATCTAAAAAAACATTGTGTTCGTACAGCCATGGAGAGCATGTGTAGATCAATGTGGGGTGAATTTAAGCAAAATACAATCAAACAAATCAAATGAAAAAAAAATGTTTTCGAGATGTACAGGGATGTTATTGTTTTGGTTGTGTGTGGTTATTTTATTTATTTAGGATACTTTCATATTTTTTTTTCCACATTCCAATTCCAATGTCTGATTATCTTTTTAAATGGGTATACTTGCATTATTGTGCAATTATATTCTCATTATATCAGCGGCATAAAATGGTCTTAAAATGACAATAATATAATTTATCGCAATTATCTCTGGGACAACATATCGTCCAACAAAATGAGTTATTGTGACAGGCCTAATGGCACCCGATTGGAGAATTAGCATCACCAAGTGTTTATCTTGATGAGCCCAACTTCTAATATTTGCATTGATTCTGTTCATCTGGAAGGAAACATCTGGCTAATGTAAGAAAGAAAGCTGTTTGTTTACCTGCCAGTGGTGGAACACAGACAGGGCAAAGGCCTGTCCCTGTGTATGTGTGCGGAGGTCTGTCTCAAAGCCGAAGGAGTCGATGGCCGGGATGAACGCCTTAATGGTGTAGAGAGGAGACCCTGGAATAGGCGCATCCTGGGTGACATGACCCCTGTTGGATGACAAACACACAACCACATTTTTAAAAACTGAAGCTCCTGTATTTTACCATCAGGGAATATTGTCAATGCATTACATTTCTGCTGGGTTGATACCAGTTTTCAGGATAAAGAGAGTATACCAACCTTCTTCGAGCCAGCACTGTGTAGACAGCAGATACACAATCAGCTGGAGCCTGAACCTCCACAAAGTAATAGGGCTCCATCAACCTTGGAGTGGCCTGTGACACAAGGGAGACCACACATTAGAGGGAGGACAAAAGCCTGGATAAACTGTATGGCCAACCCATGTACAGCTGGCCCATGAATTCATCATAAGAGCAGTGAAAGAGCCAAAGGAGTTGAGGAAAGATGCCAAATTGTGAGAGAGGAATGGTATCGCACTACAATTAAAAAGAACCCACGTCAGCAAAATCCGAACCGTAATCATGGTAATGGAACATTAAAGAAAGTGAAGCTGAAAATCAAGTCTGGAGGAGCTAATGTCAGATGAGGAGAAGAATAGGCTTAGGGAGGATGATCTCACCATGAGGAAAGCGGAGTACACCACTCTCCTGGCTGTAGGGATGACCTGGCCTCCTCCTCTGTGGAGAGGCTCCTGAGCAATGACTGCGTCAAGGATCTTAAACTTGACATTCCTGATGGCTGAGGGCGGCAGAAACACTGAGTTATGGTGACATAACACTGATGAGGAAAGGCACATTTTCCCTGTGCACAACACGTAATGCTTGACATTCTGGTGAAGAGTAAATTCCAGCTCCAATGGCAGTACAAAGAACACATTTTTATTCCTATAATCAAAACGTTTCAGGGGTAAAAAGAATGACGAGAGAACTTACGCTCATCACACAGAGGCCCCTCCCTGGTGCCCCACTGGAAGCCCTGAACGATGCTGTCTTTGACCGAGCCGAGCAGAGCCTTGTCCACCTAAAGAGGAAAAGAAAAAAGACATCAAGTCAAAAAACAGTTATTCTCTGATGGGATGTGCTATTGAGCAAAACCTCAAAGACTTCCGTAGCCTTGTGTAATCCTTATCCCGACTAACCAGGGGTGCAACGGATCACAAAACTCACGGTTCGGATCGTGTCACGGTTTTGAGTCACGGATCGGATCAGAAGAAAAAAAGGGAGCAAATATAACTTTTAGAGATGCCCCGATCACATTTTTTTATCGTCGATGAGCCATATCGGCCAATGATGTTTTTGATGTTTGTTGTTGTCATTTTGTTTTGCTATAGCAGCATATAGCATCATAATATACGTTAGCTGTTAGCTCCGGTGCTGCCATCGTAAGTGTAGCATTATCAGGGATCGGTAACCAGAAAGCATTAAAGCTGATCTCCCGATTGCATATTTTACTTAATATCGGCTAATAACGATCGGCAGTAAAACTTTATTTCACACTATGATGGTTGAACTGTGTAATTAATCAGCGGTTCAAATGCGTTTCAAACCGCGGGGGTGATCTGTACACTATCGTCCGTTACACCAGTGCGATTAACAGATGTAACTAAATGTATAGTGTAGATAGTGACATGTAAATAAATGCAGTTATTTTGCCTAAAGTTTAAAAGTACTGACGCACACTTTCTCGTCGTTTAGGAATGGATTTTTTTTAATTTTATGGCAACCTCAAATGTTTTATGATTGGTGCTCACATGGTTTGACAGGGCAACGACAGACTAGTTTGGTGTTTATATAGTATCAATTAGAAATAATATATTTACTCTCATTCGAGTTCTAGATTCAAAGAAGTGTGTGACTTTAGATTAGAATTTATAACACAGATTAGTCAAATGAGAGAATTTATTAGCAACGATTTCAATTAGCAATTACTCTTTAAAGGTAATTTATCAAGCAAAACTGCCAAACATTTGCTGGATCCAGCTTCTCATGTGTGAGGATTTGTTGCTTCTTCTGTTTGTAAATTGAATATTTGGGGGTTTTGAAGTGTTGATCTGATAAAACAGGTAATTTGTTGAGGTCACATTGGACTCCGGGATGTTGTAATAAATTAAAAACATAATCCAAAATGACAATAATTGTTAGTCATAGGTCTATGTGGCCCTAAATAGTTGGAGTAAGCACAAATGAACCAATATTCAAATAGGAAACTTTAGCGTAAACCTTTCTCCAGACAAAGAGCCCTATTCAGCTGTGATTCAGCTGCCTGGCTGGTACAAAACTCACCTCAGAGGGCAGTGTGTCATCTACAAGGATGTTTGGTCCCGTGGTGTCTGGTCCGAAGGCCCAGATGGACCTGGCAGCCAGCAGATCCCAGTCGTACTTTGTCTGGAAAAACTCTCCCAGCTTCTTCCTGCCATGGGAAAACAGAACAGCCTCTGGTTGAAAGGAGGTCTGCACATTGTGTCAGCGGGAACATTAAGGAGATTGCTTGATCGGGGGGCAGAGGGGTTAATGGAAGAGGATGAGTAGAGCGAAGGTTCGGTTTAATGGTGTGTGAAGTATGTCACTTCTTTGGCACCGCTACTCCACGCTGGCACCGCTGGGTCCAGATGGTCTAACAGATGAGCCGAGGACCATCAGGAAGCCTCTCTCGAGCAGAACACACTCACTCAGGCATGCTCTTCATGTCACAGGGACGGGAAAATTCATGCATGCTTTTAGTGCATGATTAAATTACTGAGAGTGATCTGATCAATATACGGAGGAGGTTTTTTTTTGAGCACACACTTGTCACAATGTACAGAAGGCTGTCCTTTGCTTTGCTTAAATATTCAAACACAGAAAAGCTCTACTGTACATCTATCAATTGAAATAGTTAACCCTGATTATCGCACATTTTTTATCTGTTCAAAATGTACCTTAAAAGGAGATTTGTCAGGTATTTAATACTCTTATCAACATGGGAGTGGGCAAATATGCTTGCTTTATGCAAATGTATGTATATATTTTTTATTGGAAATCAATTAACAACACAATGACAAATATTTTCCAGAGACCCTCACAGGTTCTGCATTTAGCATTAAAAATATGCTCAAATCATAACATGGCAAACTGCAGCCCAACAGTCAACAACAGCTGTCAGTGTGTCAGTGTGCTGACTTGACCATGACTTGCCTAAAACTGCTTGTGATTATCATAAAGTGGGCATGTCTGTAAAGGGGAGACTCGTGGGTACCCATAGAACCCATTTTCACCCCTTTGAAAATCGCCAAGACAGTTTTTCCTCGCCAAACTTTAACACAAGTTCGGAGCGTTATTTAGCCTCCTTCCCAACAAGCTAGTATGACATGATTGGTACCAATGGATTCATTAGGTTTTATATTTTCATATGATGCCAGTATCTTCACTCTAGCTTTAAAACTGTTTTAAAAGCTTTAAAAACCTCCGAAAGATTGATTGCGTTAATGCATCTTAAAAATTAGTGGCGTTAAAAAAAATGTACGTTACGAACATTGCTTTTATATTTAGCATTTCTTACACTCAGTTTCTAGTGCCCCTTTCAAACTGACATGGTGAAGCAGAAATACACGATTACTGTCAGTACTGACAGGTTTCAAAACTTAAAACTAAAGAAAATTAGACCTAAATTAAATTAAAAAATACATGAAAAAAGACACACCAGACTAATTTAAAGCACTGTTATCAAATAGCAACACATGGTGGTCAGCTCCACGTCCAACTTAAAAATTAAAAATGATGGTATGCACATCTTGGTCCATGCATGATAAATTGTAAAAAATTGGGTAACACACCAATGGATTTAGGAATATTACCCACAAATCCAATAACTGCTCTTTTTAAATAACTATTTCAGCCTTGGGCATTTCTATATCTCTCTACCTTCTTCAATGACAGCATTTAATTAAAGAATCTCACATGCCGGCTCATTTATCCCTGCTAACCGAGGGAATAATGAAAACGAATGGTCAGCCAGAATGGCTCCGATATATGGAGAAATGAATACGGCTACTACCATATCAGACTGAAATGGGGGAAATCTACAGACACGTCTAACATGAAAGCCACATTATATCTTTTCAATAATTAAGAGATCACAAGATCAATACGTGGGAGTGTGATGGTGATATCTTCTACATCTTACCTGTTCCACGTGATCTGCACCACTTCGTTCTCGATGTCCTCAGCCAGCCCCTTCTCCAAGGGCTCCGCAATCATGGTAATCTTATTCCTGTCAATCACATCACACAGCTGTCAATCACTCATTCTGGGTCGGGGAGACACTCGGCCAAAGGGAAGGACTAACTGACAGTGACTCCAAACTGTGCACAAAATGAACTCCCCAACAACAAATACAACATCTAACAGTCTTAATAACAGTCTCGTATCAGAAATGAGAAACTTTAAGAGCAGTGAGTGTTGAGTTGTATTAATAATTTAGCAAAGTACACTTTCTTGTAATTGCACTCATTTCATTGTATGTGTGGAAAAGAGCTAAAAATATTATGTTTGTAACAAACTTTTTGTTCGGCGTTTCAGCGAAGCACTTGAGTGATGATGTCTCCACAACCGTTTCACAGAAAGTCACGACAGGGTCGGCAACCTGTGGACGAAGATGAGCACAATTACACAAAGAAACCAAAGGCTCCACTACCTGTGCGGTACCTTCAAGTTACGGCTGTTATCTGTAAGCAGTGAGAAGAATTACTTTAATGTCGATCTCAGAGTACATCTTCCGCAGGTCGTGCATGACACAGTCCAGGTAGAGCTCTCCGGTCCCCAAGATGACATGCTCTCCAGACTCCTCCACCTGAAAGACAAAGACATACAAATGGTCAATTAAGCAAATTAGTAGCTACACAATTACTGGTGAGATCAGTTTTTACTTTTCATATTTGTCCTTCCTTCAGGATCAATATTTGTATTTTGTTTTTCTTCCAGAAAATCATTATAGAAGGCTACTAATCTGGCTAGCCTAGTAGACACGTATATGGGTATTTTTGTAAAAGTAGCTTTTTCTATGAGTTTTGGTCTTTCATCCACACCCAAACTCTCACTGAAAACGGAGTTTTTTATAGATGTTCAGAAACTCGGTTTTCAGTGTTGACATGTAGACAAGGAAAACAAGAGTTTTTGGCTTGTAACATCAAAGTGTCTGCAGTTATCTCCTTTGTGAAGTGTCATTAATGAGGCGACATGTTGTGCAGCGGCGTCATAAATACATCCATGAACGGCAGACTTGGCCAACGTCCCCGGTGTGTGTGTGCCTCCCAATTCATCTGGACAGAGATTTTTTAAAACAGTGCTTGTGTGGACATGATTTTTT
Organism: Adelosebastes latens; assembly: GCA_916700685.1. Lineage (NCBI taxonomy): Eukaryota > Metazoa > Chordata > Actinopteri > Perciformes > Sebastidae > Adelosebastes > Adelosebastes latens. Next base: position 13,853 of record CAKAKR010050517.1, read on the forward strand.
TTTTTTAAATCGGAGTAAAAACAGCCATGTGCTTGTGAACTAGGCCTCAGTTATTACTTAGTAGTTTATTCAACTTGTGTTACAGGGATTTAAATTTACAAGTACTAGTGCAGTGCCCTTTTGGGGCTTGGCCATTTGAAGCGCATGCCCGTTTTGGAACGGGCCAATAGCTCGGCCCCCAGAAGTGCTACTTGCATTGTTCTCAAGATCTGCTGTGAAGCAAAGAAGAGTTTGGTTGTAATATTAGTAAATCCAGCCGCAAAAGTGAACTGCAATCAATGAGCCGCAGCTTGTAAGGGTCCGTTGCAGACAACATGCTTGACTCAGTCTGGAGAGCCCTGAAGCCCCGCCCCCACTGCTGCACAGAGTGCTATCGCTCATTTATTTAAAGTTTATTAATATTGCGTGTCCTAATTGCACCAACTTCAAGGCTGCACGTCCTTGGGTCCCCACCCGCCAAGTGTGAAGTAGATCAGACTAATAGTTCGAGATATACGAAGGACATATCCACAGACAGACAGAGATTCCTTGCTTTATAGTTAGATTGAAAGCCTGTTACTGGACCCACTACTGTACTTGTGTGGTGACATACCTTTGTGGTGAGAGACGGATAGCTCTTGTTGACCTTCCTCAGTCCGTCCAACATTTTGGGGAGCTCTGATGGGTTGACGGGCTCCACTGCAATCTTTATGACTGATGCTGTGTTGAACTTCAGCGGCCTGAAAATCTGAGCCTGTCAGAGAAGTAAAAAATGTCACTATGCTGTTTCTCATAAGGTGTTTTTAAAGATCTCTGTGGTATTTCTGTCTCAAGTCTCACCTCTTCGTTTCCTCTGGGCTCTGTGATTGTGGCCGTCTTGACGATCGGCTGGTCACAACCTTCGATGAGAACCCAGTTGCCAGCAGGAACTCGGTTCACTTCAATTTGGTATCTAAAAATGTGGATGGTACAGTAAGAATTAATTCAAACAATCATTGATTTCTGGCTCTACAAACGTATACACTTTTCCCACCAAAATTAGCGTGCATATGCAGGTTTTTTAAATGCAAGAAAATATACAAAAAATAGGCGATAAACTTTTTTTTTCTTGGTGCGTCACGTTCAATGTCACGTTGGCACTGGACGGCACCCAAAGCAGGGTTAATAAACAGTGACAACTTTGTGGTGGTTACTTCTTTTTATGTCTGTCACTTATTCAGGGTCTCTTCAAACTATCAAACCAGAGTTGGTGATTGTTGGAACGGTGGAAAGACTAACAAAGACGGTTTTGATGAGTTTTATTAGGTTCTGTCGAGTTTGAATGAAGTGTGTTTTACGATGATCAGCGATGTAAAATGACTGTTATCTAACTGGAGTCTGGTGGCTTTGAGGAGAGCATATTAATCGTATGTTTTGTACCTCAATAAATTATAATAATTGTCCAAATCCCTGATTATATTCATTATATATTCACTTTAGTGTGTCCACTGGGTGTCATGTTTCCATCACTGCCGATCGAAGCTGGAGCCGATAAATACAGTGACTACTGCAGTACTTTGTCCCGTAATGAATACCGATTGTAACCTTTCCCACTAAAGACATAAACCAGATGTTAGTGGGTTTTTTGTCCAGTGGGAAAGAGGCTTTAGGAAACCAAACGCCTGCTGCGTACCTGGCAACTGAAATCCAGAGACGGCCCACGGTGCAGACCTGGGAGTCCTCCTCATCTTCGAGGGTGTAGTTCTCTCCTAAAACCTTAACGGGCTGACCCGCCTGAATGGTCCCACTCAGCACCCGGCCAAATGCATGGAACTGAACTCCGTCCTCTGTGCTGTACATCTTAGTGGTGTGGCACATCAGAGGACCCTGAGGACAAGAGGCATGAGGAGAGCAGGAAAGAGGGATAAGAGAGATAGGGCAGGAAAGTCTTACTACACTGAAGGTAACATTTCTTCCTAAAGAAATATATACGAGGGCTTACGCAATAGGCAGTAAGACTTTTAATGGAACTTGGAAAACTGTGATCAATGTCCGGCATTGTCTTAAACTGGCTTATTTAACAGCTCGTTCATTTAAAGCCAATTAAAACAGCCTGTTGGCTTAATTTGTAAGAGCAGCTGGACTGACACTACGGACTACGGCTAGAAACAGATCGCAGCAATTTGTAGTTAACTGGCGTCTCTGCTTCTCACCAGCCAATAAACAGCTCTGCTTCCATTATACTCACATCAGGGTCGCACTCTGCCATGGACTCCCCAAGGTCTGAGTCCAGACCTCCAGCGTATGTGTGTTCAATCTTGTTCCTGGCACCCTCCTGTGGTGAGGGGATGTGATGTACACACATGTCCACAAAGCCTGCAGGGAAGAAATTTATGCATGACTTTACATTGATTTAACATGTTTACCAAAGCATGACCATTTATCTTTAGAAATTAAAATCAGGAGCAGATACATTGAGTAAAGCAGCAAGACAAATAAAGTGCCTATGAGAGTCTTGGCAGTATTGTTATTAGCACTTTATTCATACAGTTCTTATAAAAACTAGGGGTGGGGAAAAAGAAAATACAGTATAGTATCTCGATATTTTGCGTGGCATTATTGTATTGATACACGGACGGAAGTATAGAATTTGTATTATTAGGGCTGTCAAAGTTAACGCAATAATAACACATTAACACAAATTTGTATTAACGCCACAAATTTCTTTAACACATTAACTGAACTTGAAATTTTTAGGTTGTAGTGGGCTCAGTTTTAAAGCTAGAGTGAAGATACTGGCATCATATGAAACCAGAAAACCGAAAGAATCCATGTAATAATAGCTTGTCGTGAAGGAGGTTAAATAACGCTGCAAATTTACGCTAAATTTTGGCAAGGAAAAACTGGCATGGCCATTTTCAAAGGGGTCCCCTTGACCTCTGACCTCAAGATATGTGAATGAAAACAGTGTCTTATTAGATAAAACAGATGTTGACAAACTGCATAATTCGCAGTTGAAAAAGTTAATATATCGCAATATATCCTATCACTATACTCAGCATTTTGCAAAAATGTTTAAAATCGCAATAAGATCATATTGTGACTTAAGAACTATGATAATATCGTATCGTGGGGCCTCTGGTGATTCCCACCCCTAATAAAAAAAAACATAGTTATTCATATAAAATAACAAAAAGATTAAAAAAAATACCAACACAAACAAAATGAAAAGGATAGATAAAAACAAATGACGCCATACCAGTGAACTCTCCGAAGAAGCGGTTGCAGACCAGCCTCAGCAGGGGTCTGATGTTCAGCTTGAGTTCCTCTTTAGTCAGGTGGATCCCCAGCTCATCCAGGACTCGGGGTAGAGATGTGTCCACATCCCCAACCACCTACACACAAAGAGGATTTGGGTGAGGATTACACACCAAGGTCTGCAACTCAGCCAGAGCCTGACGAGGCCTGAAAGTATTGAGCTAGCCATGTTGCCTCGTTACATAACATGTATGTTAGACGTGTCCAACCTGTGAGAGGATCTTGTAGAGAGGCTCCAGGACAAATTCCACAAAGCTGCGCTGAGAGTTACTGCTGGGAGCTTTCTTTGTGAACTTGCGACTGAACAAAAAAAACAGAAGATGGCAGTAAACATTAGAATGTGTTTAAAGAGGAGCTTTGCATTAAATATTAGCAATCTGTTCAAATCCAAATGAGTTACTCACGTTTTGGGGTTGAAATAAATGTCTCCCCAAAGCCTCTTGGCAAACTCATTATAATTGATGTCACCTGCAAACACAAAGAGAGGAGTTAGTTAATACCTCACTAACTGCATTAGGCATGAGATGAGAAAAGGATGTGCCAGTTTATGGGAGCATGTGCTGACAAGTCTTACCATGGGTGTCTGAGTAGATCTTTGCAAAGGAGCCCAGAGTGAAACAGATGCTGTACTGAGAGCTGGCAAAGCACACATTTCCAAGGAGAGGGGACACCACCAAGTTCTCATCTGTGGAGTATGTGCTGAGAAGAGAAATGACCAACCATGAAGTGTCTGATTTTGTCACTTTTTCCCCATCAATATGTTGCACTACAGACACTGTGGACGTTATGGGTTTCAAGTATTACCTGAGCAAACCATTGACCTCATCCACAATGTGGCGAAGTTTATAATAAGCATCTGTGGGAGGCAGTTTGAGCTCCCCAATGAGCCGGTCCACTTTGTTGATGCAGATGGTGATGGCCATACGCTCCTGAACGGCATGTTTGATCAGGCGCTCTGTGTTCAGCATCACCTGGGCAGAGAAACACAAAGGTGTGGATTATATGGAAGGTTGAAGAACGTTGACAAATGTGCAGAGAGAGTGCAGGGATGGGAGATCAAGAAAGAAAAAACAAGTGACTCACTCCTTCTGCTGCGTCTATGAAGAGGACGACACCGTCTGAGAGCCGGATGCTGGACGTGACCTCGTCAGAGAAGTTCACGTGACCTTCGAGGGAGACACAAGGTTTTACATCACTTTCTGCTATGATACACCAAACACAAATATATGTTCAGTAAACATTAGGGATGCACAATATATATATGGCCCAATAAATTATCTGCCGATAATGGAAAATTGATCTGATATATTTTTCTGAAAATGAAATTACAGCCGATAAATTATCGCAGGATCTACACCCTCCAATACAGTAGGTGGCGGTATGTACCTTGTAAACTTGGTTTGCGACCCGCCAATAAACACAGAGAAGAAATAGAAGAACAAGTGCAGCACGCTGACTAGAGAGCCAAGCATGTCGTTGCCGGTGCGGATGTTTTTCACAGTTTTTTTTATGTACTTTACTACAAAAATTAATGGACATTTAAGAGTCAGAACTGTTATTTGTTTTTAGTGATGTCAGTTAAATTGGGTTTGGTCAGAGCTATGAGACATGAAATCATCCATCTTTTCTCAATACATGTTAGCCTTTCTTACCCTCAGGTGTGCATAAAAAACAGGTCATGAACTTGTTCATAACATACAAGAATGTGAAATTATTGGTTATGTTATCGGTATTGGCCATGAGAAGCAGGTAATTATCAGTATCGGCTGAAAAAAATGCATATCGTGCATCCCTAGTAAACAACGCATACAGTTGCGCACAATACCTGGTGTATCCATGATGTTGAAAAGGTAGGATTTGCCTCTGGAGTCTGGCAGGACCATTGTGACAGGGGTGCTCTTGATACCAACGCCTCTCTGTGGAAAAAGCAGAAGATAGAAATCACCTCAGCAGCAAGGGAAACTTAATTCTATCACCATAAAGCTTATTTTCTTATCATTTCTGGCGACAAAATTGCAACCTCCCCGCTTTAAAATTAAACTGTATTCTTTTGTGGATCATATTTCCATGTTCAAGATTCAAGGTGTTTATTGTCACTCCGGTTATACAAGTACAATCACATGAAATGCTTTCGCTGGGAGGCTCCATAAAAGAAAGAAAATAAATAGTAAAAATTCCTTGCCATTCTAATATGTGGTATTAATATATTTTAGGATACATTATGCCACAGATCAACAAAACCACTCACCTCCTGTTCCGTAAAGAGGATGTCTGTGTATCGGAGCTGAAAAAGTCAAACTTCACGTTAGTTTCTGCCGTCATATACAGAAGTTAATTGTAATAAATCGCAAACATGTGTTATTGTATGTGTAGATATATTATTCCAGTCAATACTCACATCCACATCATCTCTCTTCCTGATTTCTGGGTGCGTCTGTTCAATCAGGCAGTCCACAAAACAGGTCTGAACAGAATAAACAAATCCATTAGATCCCCATGAGTCACAGATGAGTCCATGTTGTGCAGCCATGTTATTAGCATATGCTCCAAAACATTCCTATCCTCCTAAATTTTTCATCTTAGGAACACGTCCTCTTTGGCAAAATGCCACAGAAGAGCCCTGCAGTGTTTCCCCCAGAATTGTACAGGCATGGCGTGTCGCCAGCGCCAACTGGAACCCTCGCCAGGCCAAAAAATTTGCCATGAGTCCATGAACGTGGTAAGGGTCTGTGGTGAGTTCACGTCTGCAATAACAGCAGGACAGTCGATAGTCTGCTATCTAAAGTGAAGATAACGTTGTCAGTAGCCTACCGGTGAATACAAAAAGGCTCGGTAGTGACTGACACACTAACGTGCTGACGGATTTGGTGTTTTTGTGCTTTAAGTAGAGCTAGACCAGAGAATATTTGGTTAAAATAGTTAACCGAATATGCCGGTTCTACATCATTGTTCTCTGTGATGTTTGCTGGAAGTGATGAGCCCGGTGCGTTTTATGTGGAGGAAGCACTGCGTTGGACTCCATTTAAAATCTAGCCTTTTAAATGCTACATTGCTTGTCAGCAACTGGACATATGGTAACTTAGGAGGCAATTTGGCCTTGTGTGCTGATTAATTTGGCATGCAGTTAACACGCCAGTCCTAATTTAGTTGTAATGAAAACTCGAAGTCCTTGCATTTGCTCCTGGTTCTTCACCACTTTTTCGGAAGATGGAAATATCAGGAGTAACGAACAAACCAGCTTTAAAAGTGACGTATTTTCTTTTTAAATAAGTGCTGTGCAGTTGATCTAATTTATGCCCATGTGAAGAGTGGTTCACGTGGATTTCGATTTGGTGTGGTGTTATTGTGTTAGCGCGCACCCCCGCTCCCTTCGGCACATTTGCCAGGCCAAAGCAGTCAACCTAGGGGGAAACACTGCCCTGACTAGAAGTACGCAGCTAAAGGACAAACTGAGCCAGAGGCAGCCATAAGGCAGGCTCTAACCTTGCCGTGGTGAAGGTGACCACACAGGGTGACGTTTCGGATTAGCTCAGGACCGTCCATCAGATCTGCAAGGAATCTGCCAAGAGAGAGGAGGGATATCACAGCTTGAAGGACACACAGCAAACACGTGCAAATAGAAGATATGTACTGGGAATCGAGTAGAGTGCTGTTGTACCAGTTACGATCTGGATGAACATTTGCATCGTCAGACGTTTTAGGCAAAACTAGAACTACAACCTCGCGCTTGCAGGTTTTCCGCCAGTGTATTGCAAGCCTGTCGGCCCGCCATGCCTAAATTGACCCCCTGGCAAGGCCTAAGCATCGGGGAATTATGTATTTTTAAGATGTTTTTTAAACTAAAATGTGTTATACAAGTAGCAAACTCCTTTAAGGAATAACTCGTTAACGTTAGCGAGTGTGCGGTCGAGAGAGAGAGAGAGAGAGAGAGAGAGAGAGAGAGAGAGAGTGTGTGTGTGTGTGTGTGTGTGTGTGTGTGTTTGAGAGACGGACTGACATGAAGATAACAGTATAGCTGTGAGCGTAGCAGTGCAACCTTGGGTTGTATGCCTCCGCCAACCAGTGAAGTTGCAGTTTACATCAATGTATGTCTAAAATGTCATCGCTTCATAATTTTATCCTATTAGACATTTGTGAGAAATTGTCATAATTTGCATATTAATTCTTGAGTAATGGCCAAAAATGTGTTTTGTGAGGTCACAGTGACCTTTGATCACCAAAATCTAATCAGTTCATCCTTCAGTCAAAGTGGACGTTTGTGCCAATTTGAAGAAATTCCCTCGAGGCGTTCCTGAGATATCGTGTTCACGAGATTGGTACGGACGGACAACCCGAGACCATAATGTTGCCGGCGCGCGGAGGCATAAAAACAGATCATCATGTGTCTATTCATGTCGATAACTTACTCCATATCATAAACGGTGGCGGGTAACTCCTGCTCCATCAGGGTGAACTGCTTGTTCTTCACAGGCTTAATGATGGGCTCTGGAGTGGAGAGAAAACACTAGTGTTTGTGTGTAACTTAACAGCATAAATGACTTATTAGCATCCATCACATACCATTAGAAATACTTGAAATCGTGTGGATTAAGCAACCAAATGTGATTCACTTTAATATAAATCTGCTAATACAGGCTATGCTGTAATTTGTATCTAACCTGTGAGAGGTTGTGTGTCTTCCTCTTGGACAATAGTTTCCACTTCGGGCCCATAAACCTCCTCTGCTGTGGGATAGTACTTCTTGTCCTCATGCAGTACCACCTCCATACCAGGGACATCCTCATCAGCATCAGCAGGCTCATCTTCATCATCTTCATCACCCTGCACAACAAGAGAGTTATTACCATGACATGTGAGAACATAAACTATCAAAAGTAATACCTAGTCGTAACTGTGCACACTGATTTTAAAAGAGTACCTCGTCAACATCTCTGTCCTCTGCATCCATATCATCCTCATCGTCATCAGAGTCCAGCTCTGGACCGATGTAGTTTCCAAACTCGTCATACAGATCAGCCTCCATCTTGTAGAGAACTAAAAGAGGGATAAGATAAGATAAGATATTCCTTTATTATATATAAATAAATGAATATTAGTGGGTTTCGTTTATTTGGTGAAGCCAACATATGGATGAAATGCAATGCCAAAAGACAATGCTACAACATTTTCGCTGAAACATCAATGGAAATAAAATACCAAACTATATTTATCTTATGTGGAGAGACGATACAACAGGATACAACTAGAATTGTTTAACATTAAATTAGTTTTAATTAACTAAATGTTATATTATGTTATGTCTAAGTGTTGCTGTGTGAGTCAATGTACACCAATAGTGTAGTCATGTTCGCGTGAAAATTTGATTTGCATTGTAAATTAGGCTTTCCTTGTTTTTCAACTTAATGTTTCATTTCATTTCAAAATTTATTTCGAACATGTAGAATACAAAAAACAAAATAAAGAAAAGGAATAATCATACCAACAAGTGGACAGTCAGAAACAATTAGTATTTACATACAATGAAAAGCATAAGAAAAATAAATTGTCAAACACTTTGAAGCCTTGATTTACATTTATTTAATCCCACCCGTTCTCCATAAATCAATTATTAATTATTAACCAGCTTCCTTATTGAGCCATACATATACTCTAATTAAATTTTCCTAAATTTGTCTAACTATAATTATTATTATTTATAAGTATTACCTCTAATCTGTGTCATACAGAAATATAAATAAATTACTGATATAATTATCCTTATCAAAATATAAATTTGTTATCAATCAAAATACCAATTCATTACTTATAATATAACTTAATCACAATACCAATTCATTACTTATAAAATCACTTAATCACAATACCAATTCATTACTTATAACATAACTTAATCACAATACCAATTCATTACTTATAAAATAACTTAATCACAATACCAATTCATTACTTATAAAATAACTTAATCACAATACCAATTAATTACTTATAAAATAACTTAATCACTATACCAATTCATTACTTATAAAATAACTTAATCACTATACCAATTCATTACTTACAAAGCCAATGCTAACTTTGCACCTAGCATAACATGCACCACCACAGTTTAGTTAGCTATTCATCAAGCTTTCAGATGCTTTTCGGTCGGCAAGAACTTAAACTAAAATTTGACTAAAGTGAGAAGTTTTCTAATGTCTATAAACTGCACATTCTCTTGTACTAGCAATGTTATTAGCGAGCCAAAAGCCAGCATGCATGCTAGCCGGCTAACAAGTAGAGCAATGAATGAGTCTGAGGCGACGTTTCAGCTACGTTGTTGTTTATCTTTAGTTTAAAGCACTAAACTATAACTCACAGGCTGCAAAACAACTTACCTGTATTCTGTTGTAATGCGGTCGGCAAAGATTATTGTAAGAAACGAGATAAAGGTATGCAAAGTTCACGTTATTCAGAAGATAAATAATTTCCCAAATAGCGCCATGCGCACCAGATCCTACTTCCGGCTTTCTTCTTCTACTACTGAAATGAGGGCGGTGAGCGTTCAACGTCATACTCACTATCGCCCCCATCGGTGACTTAGAGGTGTTACACCAGAAACAGGCTACTCGATACAGAATCGACCTTTTTAAAACACAATTACGCTTCAACGCCCCTAAATTACATTACATTACAAAAGTTTTATTTTTAATTCCTTCACCAGAAGTCTTAAAGGTCCCATATCATGCTCATTTTCAGGTTCAAATTTGTATTTTGTGTTTCTATTAGAACATGTTTACATGCTGTAATGTTCAAAAAAACCTTTATTTTCCTCATACTGTCAGTCTGAATATACCTGTATCCATCCTCTGTGTGAAACGCTCCTTTTTAAGTGCACTTCAACGGAATTGCAACTGAATTGCGTTGCTAGGCAACAGTTTGGGTCCATGTTTACTTCCTGCCGTGTGATGTTATTTACATACACTGCAACAGGAAACAAACTGGGACACATTTAGAATGTTCACGTTTAAAATTGTGTAATGGTCTAAATATTGTAGATTTGTGACATCACAAATGGACAGAAATCCTAACGGCTTGTTTCAAATGCGCAATTTCTGAATAGTTGCTGTGTGTATTTCTCCGTATATTGAGCGTTTTGATAGTTTAACAGTATTTATAAAGCACTTATACCTGCTTTATAATGTAAAAGACCTGAAAATCTCACTTTTTACAATATGGGACCTTTAATATAGACGGGGTTGCAGTTACGCGCTGTGACCACTGGATGGCAGTGAAACCAAATTTACCAATGGGTACAAATATAAAGAAGCCTGAACCTGAGCCCTGTATACTCTAGAACAACTTTCTAAAATTAAATTAATTTATGCAAAATTAATAATTTATGTAGGTATCTAAATATTAAACAAACCATACTTTTTAAATAAGTATCAGGCCTACAGTATAAGCAGAAACTTGCCCATAAGAATTAATGATAAATACTGAAAAGACAAATTTGACCCTCAGAAAACTATAAAACCTAAATAACGTATGACTTTAAGAGCTCTGATTTCAAAAGTTTGTTCTATTGTTGTATCTTTCATGGGACTTTAAAGGTCCCATATTGTAAAAAAGTGAGATTTTCAGGTCTTTTACATTATAAAGCAGGTTTAAGTGCTATATAAATACTGTTAAACTATCAAAACGCTCAATATACGGAGAAATACACACAGCCCGTATTCAGAAATTGCCCAAATATACAATATTTAGACCACTACACGGTTTTAAACGTGAACATTCTAAATGTGTCCCAGTTTATTTCCTGTTGCAGTGTATATGAATAACATCACACGGCAGGAAGTAAACATGGACTGTTGCCTAGCAACGCAATTCCGTTTCAATTCCATTGAAATGCACTAAAACGAAGTGTTTCAGACAGAGGGTAAATACAGTATATTCAGGCAGACAGTATGAGGAAAATAATGTGTTTTTTGAACATTAGAGCATGTAAACATGTTCTATTAGAAACACAAAATACAAGTATGAACCTGAAAATGAGCATAATATGGGACCTTTAAACCTCTGTTAACTTGTGCAGAGTTGATGTATAATTGTGGTGTGCATGGTTGGTTTGCCAGGAACTAAATAGGTCTAAAATTTCCGATAAGTGAAGCATAGTGTTTAAACAAGCACTGATGTTCAGATATAAAATGTGGCCTTTCTATGGTACGGATACATGTATGTAATCAGGGTTTCAGTTGATGAGGTTTGATGATACATTCAGACACAGACAGAGTTTCAGTTGATGGCTTTATTCCTGCTGGTGTTAGTAGGCCTGGCCTACACAGTAAAGACACAACACACTGATAAAACAAGTCAAACAAACACACTCTCTTACAAAACTGTCATACATTTCTAAATTAGACATCTGAGTTGATACAAATAGTGTTTGTTCATCTTGTAGATCTGTTAAAATGCCCATCAGATGGCAGTGTTACTCAGATTTTTATTTACTATAATTTAATATTTAAAAAAAAAAGTGCAGATAAATAAACACACTTGTTATTAAAGAGCAACCGGTTGACATTATACCATCCATAACATTATTAAATATTGCTACTAAGGATTTTCTGACCCACACTTGAAAGCACCACGTCCCATACAAAAGGTATTTATTATGCAAACACCCCTAGACTTTAAAGTTATACCCTTTTCTTCTCAATAATTCTTTATTACAAAACAATTGATTTGTGATTGATTTCCTCTCTCTTTGGGTGATGGCATCTCCATAATCATTAACCTGCTGCTGATAAACTAGGTATCTAGTGACCTCCGGACCAAAACGTGAGGACTGAGGCACGTGCAGGCTGGACGCCAGATAGACACTATTTTTTTTTTTTACTGACAGTACAAATGATTTTATTGCACTATTTCATTTTATGCACCAAATATTTGGAACAAGCTCCCAGAAAACTGCAGGACCGGCTCCAACTCTTAGTTCTTTTAAATCAAAGTTTAAAACTTTCCTGTTTGCTGCTGCCTTTTATTAAAAAAAAAAATAATCTTATACTGCACTTGAGCTTTTACTCTTGTGTGTTATACTCTATTTTAGCTTCTATCCTAGCTTTTATTTTTAGCTTGTTTTTATTTTCTAATCTTTAATGTTTTATGTTCTTATAACTGTTTTAATTATGTCTTAATGTTCTTTTGCACTGTTCTTGAATGTTTATGTAAAGCACTTTGAATTGAATTGCACTGAAATGTGCTATACAAATAAAGTTGCCTTGCCTTGCCTATTGTCTTGCCTATTGTCTTGCCTATTGCATTGCCTATTGCCTATTGCCTTGAATATTACTTTCTGGGACTATTTTACCTGAGAATATGACTAAAAGTGTCACCATGCCCTCCTACTGGTCTCCTATCTCCTCTCTCTCTCTGTCTCTACTCTGCCTGCAGCTTCCTCAGCCTCTGCACCACCTCCTCCGCGCTGCCCCACGGCACCGTGACCGCCTTGAACTCCCCGGGCATGGCCTCATGGGTCTCCGTGATCAGCCGGTGCATGGGGAAATCCCTCCTTGGGAAAACCACGTCCCGGGGCCCGAGAGAGGTCGCCGGGCAGAAGTCGTTGGCTCCGTCCCCGACGTAGAAGAGCCTCTGGTAGGCGCGGCCTCGTTCCTGCGTCCTACGCGCCACGTAGTCCCTGACGACCACCTGCTTGCACATGTTGTCGGGGCAACGCGGGCAGTCGTGGGAGTGGAAGGGCCGCAGTACCAGCCGGCCGTCCTTGTTGAAAGTAGCCGGGTTGGTGAAGATCCGGTGGAAGAGCTGGCGGGCCCCTTTGCTCCGGAGCCAGGACTCAATGAAGAAGGTGTTGGCGTCGGACACCAGCACCACCTCGTAGTCCTGCGCGGGCCTGGTGCGCAGGAACTGGAAGACGGTGAGCATGCCAGGAGTGGCCGGGATCTTCTCCATGTGGCTGCGGATGTCGCTCTCGGTGACGCCCTGCTCCGCAAGGTAGGCCAGGACGCGCTGCATGTACTCGTTGTACCGTCCGGGCTGGTAGGTGTCCTTCAGCCAGGCCGGCAGGTGCTGACCCGGAGCCGCCTGTGTGACAGACAAGAATAATTCATTTTCAAGCATAATTAAAGGGACTGTTTGTAACTTTTTACACGTAGAAAAAATATACCGGGTCGGGATCCCATGCGCGCTCACTCTGCCTGCTTGCCTTCACTCACACAGCGCGCGCGTTCTCGCTGTCTCGCTCCACCTCTACACGTGAACGCGCGCTCACTCCACACTGCAGAGGTTTCCCGTGTCTTGTGAAGTGACGGGGCTCCGCAGTGAGAAACGTTATCGTCTCCGACCGGGTGCCGGTGTCTCCCTGCGGGCGCAGTAGGGAGACGATAACGTTTCTCTTCCTGCTTCAGCCCCGGCACCGACCCGCTTTTGCTGAAGCAGGAAAAGCCAACACTAGGATCAGCATTGATTCATGGAGAGACCTGTGTCGCCTCACTGTTTTGAGCGATGCTCGTTCATGTCTATTCGGAGCGAGCAAGCGCGAGTCCGACGCTGACTTTCGTTGACTTAACGGCCACAGGTGTCACTGTTAACAAGCATTTCTGAAAGTTACAAATAGTCCCTTTAATTTTTTGGGAAAAAAGCTAATTTCTTTGTTGTCTCAGTTAGAAATAGTGAGAGAGAAGGATTAATAAATCACACACGCAGCTCTTCCCTTCACTCGTCTCTGTATTGAATTACATTTGAAATGTAATGCGATGTAAACAAAACTCATAACATTTAGACATCAGAACTCAGTTTCTGGTCCACGGTGACCATTGCTTAAATTCAATTTTTGTTTACATTGCATTACATTTCAAATGTAACTCAATACAGAGACGAGTGAAGGGAAGAGCTGCATGTGTGATTTATTCATCCTTCTCTCTCACTTTTATTGTTTCACAATAAAACGTTTAATATAGACGGGGCTTTTAAAAAAAAAAAAGAAAAAAAAAAGTAAGGTAAAACTGAAACTAAAACGAAAATAAGAAGCAAAAAATATTTTTAGTAAACTGAAACTAATAAATACTAAATTCTTTATGAAAGAAATTACAGAAACTATATTGCCTGGTAAAAAAAAAACCCGAATAAAAATAAATAAAAATGAACATAAATTAATTTAGTTTTTTAGCTATAATATATCATTACCGAAAAAAATATATAATAATAATAAAAAAAAAATTATAAAATAAATAATATAGACGGGGCTGCAGTTACGCACTGTGACCACTGGATAGCAGTGAAACCAAATCAAGTTCAAGTTTAGTTTTACTTATGGGTACAAATATAAAGTTTAAGGGCACAACACCTGCACCACCACATCATCGCTGGTCTCATCAACGATGGTCTCGTCGAAGTCGAAGAAGATGAGGAAGCGCTTGTCGGAGGAGATGTTCGTTGAGTTGGAGGCCATCATGATCTGCTGTGCGCGTCTAGACCTGGACCCGGGGTGGTCCCCCTCGCCTGAGGGGTTGGACGGGACAGAACAGCAGTTGAATATTGAATCCCCCATGATTTGACTATCCCACACCTCTTTTACTGTGTTGGCACCACTCCTTCTCTCCTCCCACAATGCAGCATCCCACGCAAGGCACAGGCCACAGTAAGGTGGAGGCTATACCGACGATCTGGAAACATCAATGCGTAAAAATAGACGAAGAAAAAAACAGATTTAACATATGAAATAGACATAATAATCTGCATCATAAATAAAAAATAAAAAAGGTATGCCCTATAAAGAGAGCAAAGCAGCCAGCCAGAGAGGCAGCATCCATCAGCTCATTGGTCTCTCAAAAAACATGTTTTCTGTTTTTCTCCCCCTTTTTATTTTTCTATTAACTTTTGTGTTGATTTCATTTATTATTACTTTCGTATTTTTGTATTATTATTGTTGTTTTTTTGTTATGTGTGTTTTTTTTTGTTTGCTTTGTTGTTGTTGTTGTTTTTTAACTCTACTCTTTCTTTTTGTCATTATTATTATTGTTATTTCTTTCTTGGTTTTGTTGTGGTTTTGAATGTTGAGGTTGTTTTTCTAGTGTACTTGATGGGTTTGTCTGTAAAGCTCATCTACTTAAAAGTTGGTTTATAGACTGTTGTAATTACAAACAGTGGATTGCATAAATGAAAACAGCCTTGAAAAAAAGGGAAAAATAAAGTATCAAAAAATCAAAAACATGTTTTCTACAAAGGTATAAGAGGAGGAGGTGGAGGTCATCCTGCTGTAGTAGAGGTTAAAATTAGGAAGGACATATGATTATATTCGGATCTGGGGATCTCCATGCAGACCCTGCAAGCAAGCAAGCACATCTATAAACTGCATTATATGAGCCAGCATGTCTTACAGTGTGAAGCAGCTCATACCTTTGACTGGAGGTGATGTCAGCAGTGTGTTTCCTGATTCCGACCAGGCGCCTTCAAGCTGTGCGGCCGGTTTTTCCTGTAGAGGAAACACACTGGATGCTGAATAACATCATACCAAAACCAATCATACCAAGGTTCCTTATAATAACTTAATTACTCCTACAAGAGTGTACAAGAAAGATCTAGTCACATATGAACGCCTAATAATAGGAATAAAAACAATAACACGCCTATAAATAAGGAATGTAACAACACCAGTTTATGTGAGGTTAAATCTCTTTGTCTATAGTTGGCTGTCAACACACATTTAAAGTTGCTTCTTTTAGGCAACTATTCAGAGACAAATGTCCAACACATTATCAGGTTAATTTGCCAACCTCTGCAAAACAAACCTACTTCCTCAGAACAATAACAACAACAACAATAACAACAACAGAGAGCTCAGCATGCAGCAGATCCTGACTTGAACTCTTCCATTAAATTCTTGTGGTGTAAAAAAACCCATTACTTTGCGCTGGTTCCGGTCCACGGTGTCGTTCAGGTCCGATCCGGTCTCTTAGGGAGTAGAGAGAGAGAGACAGAGTTTCGCCGGTCGGCCGGTTGCGACGCGCACTTTTATGTGACAGACAAAACCACCGGAGCCGCGTCTTCTGGACGTGACCGCGCCTCCAAGTCCGCCCATTTAATAGCAACCTGCAGAGCGCGGGCACGACACTTTCTAGAGGAGGATAGCTGTGGGAGGAAGAAAAAAAAAAAAAACTGAGTGTAAATATTCTGTTTCCTGAATCTATCCGCACAACTATGTGTGTTAGTCAAGTGAATGTGCCTCACTTCTGCAGTTAATGATCTGTGTGTCTCAAAACTATAAACGCATACAAACACTTTCCAGTGGAGTATTTACAAAGACGGTAACCTGGGGGAGAATAAACACTCCAGGTCTAAGAAAATACCAAAATAAACGCTGCCATTTTCTTTTTTTCATTTTTTAAAGGGACTATTTGTAACTTTCAGAATTGCTTGTTAACAGCGACACCTGTGGCCGTTAAGTCAACGAAAGTCAGCTTCGGGCTCGCGCTTGTGCTCGCTCTAAATAGACATGAATGAGCATCGCTCAAGACAGTGAGGCGACACACGTACGTCAGCTAAAACCACAATATCACTCTATATTTCACCTGCTTGGCAGTAATGTTAGCTGACCAGACGAAGGTCTCTCCATGAATCACTGCTGATCCTAGTGTTTGCTTTTCCTGCTTCAGCCTCCGGGGCTGAAGCAGGAAAAGAAACGTTATCGTCTCCGACCGCAGCCCGCAGGGAGACAACGGAACCTGGTCGGAGACGATAACGTTTCTCGCTGCGGAGTCCCATCACTTCACAAGACACAGAAAACCTCTGTTGGTCTGGAGGAGCTGCAGCATTTATTTCTGCACAAACGTCCACTGTACATTCACTAGATATTCTCAGAGCTAAACTAAGTCTTCCGCAGTGTGTAGTGAGCGCGCATGCATGTAAGGTGGAGCGAGAGAGCGAGAACGCGCGCGGTGTGTGAGTGAAGGCAAGCAGGCAGAGGAGCAGTCTGAACAGCGTAGCCACACGCGAGCGCTCATGGGAAACCGACCCGGTAGATTTATACGTGTAAAAAGTTACAAACAGTCCCTTTAAGCATAGTGTTGACCCAGTTTGGAGCCTGGTGTCTGGGAAAACATGGTGCACGGTGCATGGCGGTGAATTTTTGGCAGTCACAGGAAAATATTTGAATAATTACTATAGTGTTCAGTTTGCCTGATGCAATAGATTTCCTGCTAAAAGAGCCTCTCCCTCCTCCAACAGGATGATCAGGATTTGGGTCAGTGTGACTGTAATAAGCATTACTGGGAAACTCATTCTCATTCTGCTCTGAAGCTACTTGACCTCTGACCTCTATTGTAAGAGAGACAAGGGAAATTATCTGATAGGGCTGATTGGACTATCCAAAGTAACACATCATTTAAAATCTGGAATAGTGGTGTCTCCGTTTATTAACTGCAGAGAAACATTAGCGTTGCAGCGAGGGAGTCGGTGTTGAGATAAATCCTTGCAAACACACAGTGATTAATGAACCGCTGCAGCAACTTTCAGAACAGACAATACACGACGTGAAGCCCTCCTTTTCCTTATCTGCCCGCTGACAGACGCAGCCTCCTCCCTCCTCGTAATGACTAACAGCTGGGGCGGCGGACTATTTTCAAACCCAAATGGGAATGGAGATGTACAGACGGTGTGTTATTATCTCCTCTGCTCGTGAAGTGAGCCTCGCTACCTGACCACCCACTCACCATCAGTGAGTCACTCACACTTTCCTCTATACCCGTCGGCCCCGCTCCGCTATCTTACAGGATTATGTGACTCATTGGTGCGCCACTTAAAGCCACCTATGGTGATAGAGGGCACGCTGCATTTTAGGAGTTATTCCAGTATCGGTAAATGTCTTAATGTGCCTTTAGAGGAGGCGCACCGTTAATGGATGAATAAAGCTGGTTGAGTTGGAACAACAGATATCCAGGAAAGGAACTGTGAGAAGATTCTTCGCACAATCCTGTTTTCACTCTTGGATCTGATATTTAATAGTTTAAGCTGTTAATGACACCTTCTCCCATCTAAAAAGATTAAAAGACTGAAGCTGTATGTCACACATAGATTTTAAATAAGAAGTGGACGTAGTCATTGTGACGTCACCCATTGGTTTGAGGGCTACGGTTTTGAAGCCTAGAGTTCAGCATTTTGTCCGTTGCCATCTTGGTTTTTTTGCAACCAGAAGTGACACAAGAGGGTGGAGCTAAGTACAACCGAATGCTGAATAAGATATTTTCAGGCAACCAAAATGTTACAATTAACTATCATGAACTGAAAACACAGCGTAATGAGGCGCTGAACATCTATTCTGCCCTGAGCGCTGCACGTTTGATGTTCTTTTCTGGTTGACACTTGAAAACATTTTCAACTTTGGGTAAAACGCTGCGCTCATCACTCTCACTTTTTACCCAGCTGTCCAATCACAATTGATGAGGGGCGGGACAAAGACCAACCGTCACATCCTACATGTAGCTTTAAGTGCTGAACAACGAAAATGGAGGAGAAATTAATACACATAGACCGACGGGTTTGTCCTCTCTCCCTACGTGCTTCAGTTTTCCATACATCCAGAGCAAGTACTCTACCTAGTGGGACATTTTTACTTCTGCGGATATTCAGTCTTATAGCAACCAGACGTAACCAACGCGTCTCGGCTGAAAAAAACAGAAAGAGAGACAATAGAGAGTATTTATATAGCACTAAATTCAGAATAAATGAAAAAAGGCAATAATATCGCATATCATGCTGTTGAGTCAATCACTGTCACTGCAGGGGAAATTCCTTCAATGCAACAGTCCTAAGCCACGCCCTAAAGCATACCCTGCTTTATGGTCTATTTGACTCTAAATGGGACCATAATTTACTAAATGAACGTCATGCTGTATTGAAGAAGACTTGAAACTAGCGATTGAGATCATAAACTCATGTTTACAATGTTTACTGAGGTAATAAATCCAGTGAGAAGTAGGGTCATTTTCTCATAGACTTCTATACAATCAGACTTCTTTTTGCAACCAGAGGAGTCTCCCCCTGCTGGCTGTTAGATAGAATGCAAGTTTAAGGTACTTCCGCATTGGCTTCACTTCTCAAACCCGGAGGTTGCCCCCTGATGTTACCTAAACAGAGAATCCCTGCCTGAAGTCACCGAGGGTCAAGGTCACCGTCAGTGAATACAATGGAAGCTACTGTAAAATCTTTTCGCTGTGAGATGTTCGCTGAACCCAGCAGCGAGCGCAGCTCAAACCGTGTTCTGGGTGAAAGGCCCTTTAACAATATCTCAGGTCATCTTCATGAAACAATATTTAAAAAGACTAAAAGAAAAGTTTTTGCACATAGGGGAAAAAAACCGGAAGTGGTCACAAGAAAAGAGGACCTAGGACAAATAAAAAGCTGGAATCAAAGAAGTCAGCTGGTGAACCTCCAGTGTCATGTGCAGCCTGCAGACGTTGTTTGGTTACAGGCATTATGCCAAGAACCCAGTGACCCTAAATAGTAAAATAACACTGCTCAAGCAACAGTCAGCAGGAATTTAAGCTTTCCAGCAAAGCTTAGTACTTAGCTAACTATAGGAACATGTTGTGCACAATCCTTATTTTTCTACATTTACTGTTTAATTACCTCTTCTTGTTTAGTAAAGTCACAGCATTTGAAGATAAAAAGAGGCACACAGATCTTTGATAATCATGGCTACTTGTCTTTACTTCTCAAAGTTAGCAGTCAGTTAAATGTACATTATCAAAAAAGGCCCAACTTTTTCACTTCTCCTCAATCTCCAGATAACGTACAAAAAAAGGGAACAAACCAGGACATTATAAAGCTGCACATTTTGTACCAGATACAATAATAAAATACGCAATGCTACATTAAGTGGTTAAAAATACAAAGGGGAAAAAAAGTATATTGATTTTTTTAAAACATCTTTAAAGAATATACAATGTTATTTTTTCTTAACTAGCCAAGGATTTTAGTAGAAAGTGCATTCTATATAACAAAGAAAGGAGGAGGAGAATCATTCGACATACTGAAAGACAAAATGGCGGAGAGAAGCTCCATGAACGAACATTAACAGAAGAATGTATATCAGCCATAGCTTGGGGGGGCTAGTGTGAAGTCGCCAAAGCAGGAGGAACACCGTTTTCACTTTGAGGGGAGGTCCATATTGGAGCTATTTCTTTAAAACAAATAGGAAATAAATTTATGCACATACTAAAAGACGTGTCCTTCAGTTTGCTATGGTCCCGTCCACACTAACCGCCTCCACCCGGGTTTCTCCTCCTTTCCTTGCCTAAAAACATCCACTCGAAATAATCACCTCCACCCTTTCCCATGCAGCCACAACTGCACTCTGTTCCACAATGCATTGTCAGTCCCTCCCTTCCCTGCGCCTCACCCACGCAGCAGTAAAGTGCAGAGAATACAAACAAATGAAAAGGCTTAAAAATAAAAAAACAAACAAGACAAAGATCCATACTGCAACAATGCTGAAGCACAGCAGTGAACCCGAGGGGACAGGATGAGAAGCAAAGCCGTATTAAGACCCATAGAAATGGCAGGATAATTGCAGGTCTCAAATAAAAAAAAGGGGACATCCTAAACTACGGAGCTTAACCACTTCAGACTGAATACTGTTCAGAGTGGTAGAACGAGGATCATGTTAAATTTACTGCTATTGTCCGTCTCAGGTATCCCCAAATACACATATATTGGGGCACACTTTGTAAAAGCAGCTTTTGGTAGAACAGCACTGGGGACAACCAGACAGACAGACTGGTAATGCATGCACACATTCGCTCGCACACACCTACACACACACATCTGATAGCTATCAGACTGGGTGGAGGGCCAACAACCACGCAACTCAAACCCTTTATGCTCATTTTAAACAAATAACATTCACACCATCGGCTATTACATTAATTCATGTAATTTCTTACGCTGATTTGATCACATGTATGCTTATCTATACAAGAAGTATTAGAAGTTGTATGACGACTGCCTTTTATCCTGACATTTCCTATCATGTGCTAACAACAGTATATCTACATTAGCTTAAAACTGAGCAGAGAACATTAAAAAAAACAACAACATATAAATGAGTCATCAGCCATCATTCTGCGTAGGCAACATTCAACAGGTTTAGCCACGCCTGTGTGGATCAATCAGTACGATGAAAAGTCATAAAACAAACCCTTACATTACAACGACGCCCGCACCAAACCGTGGAATATAGGCTGAGAGGAATATGCATAATTGCCTGTTAAGAACTGTGATGAAAAAGGTCCCAAGTGTGTGTTTATACTGTGTGTGTGTGTGTGTGTGTCAAATGACCTTTCACATGGTAACCCGTATCGTTTCGACAGCAGCGAAGGGAAGTGGGGTAAATCCTGATGGGGCCGTGTGTCTGGCCCCTCACAGTGGCAGTATTTGACAGTCATCTGTTATCTAAAAGCATCCATTGACCAACAAGTTCTGAAAGCTGAGGTTGAACTGATCACAGTGAGTAAATCAGTGACCATTTGAGTGTGTGCTTGTGAGGGTGCATGTCCTGCATAATTTGGGTTCCTTGACCACAACATATGAAGTCAAACCTCAAATCCATTGTAGAAAAGCCAGGCTGATGCAATACGTTGTTGCTTTTGTAATATTATACTTCTGATAATCAAATGGAAAAGCAAAACTAAGAAATATTGTATGCACTGGAATGGAAAGCACCATTTAACCATGATGTGAATCTCAACTAACCATTTACAAAACCTGTTTTCCAATATCCCATACAAAAATTCCTCCCCCCCTTCTTACTGTAACTTATGGCACTGCATCTTGCACTACTGCTGTGATCCCTCTCCACCTCGGCCTTGGGACAGAGAAAGGCTCAGGTCGAACCAGTTACAACATTCATCAAACATTGCTGCGAGGGACAGGCTCGACAGTACAACTAGGAGGACAGGTCGAGTATTGCTATGAGGAGGAACTGCACAGAGAGTCCTGATCAATGTGCAACCACAACTTGACATAAAGAGGAAAGTTCAATGATGATCCATGAAGCCCAGGTAATACATACGTCGACCTCCATCAGCACATTTTGATGAAAAGGATATACTTTACACCCATCAATGTACAGATCGAGAACTCGCACAGAAATAATTTTGATTTCCTAAGAAAAAAATTCTAGAGGTTGTAAAATCTTTGTCAGTTAACCGGGGTAACTTAAATAATAATGTGCGCACTGAGGGTGTATAAATCTGGATCACATACATGGGTGTGTATGTGTAGCTTGACTTATTTAAATCCGTTTGAGAGGAGAACCCTTTCATCAGGGCAGAGACTGAGGCAGGACTACGAGAAGAGGAGGAACAAGGCGCGGTTTGGTGTGGGCCTGCAGAGCTGGAGCACAGTTCAGTGGTGCTGTGGGGCCCCGGGGCCCTTGTCAGGTGGAGCCATGTGGTGCAGGTAGCTGCTGTCTTCGTGCCCACAGTGGTTTAAGGGCTCGCTCTTGAAAAGGGCCGGGGGCGGGGGCAGGTGGGAGACAGCGGGCACGGCCAGGTGGTGGTGGGGGAGAGGCGGGGCGTGTTGGGGTGTGTTTGAGAGGTGCTGCTGGGTTGTTGGGGGGTGGGGGTGATGGTGAGACGGGTTTGGGTGGAGCTGTACGTGGGAGAACGTGTGTCCCACGGGGCCTCGCGGAGGCACGGGCGCTCCTGTCGGGTTGAGGCCCAGGGGTGCTGAGGTGGTGGCCGGGGTGGCGGCTGAGGGACTGGGACCAGAGATGGAGGAAGAGGAGGAGAAGGTGTTGGCAAAGATACGGACAGGCACAGGTGGGCCGCTGGTCTGCAGGACCACAGGGCTGGTGACGCGGAAACACTTCTCTTTGTGTGCTTTGAGCATGTTGGAGAAGCGGAAGCGCTGGCCGCACACCTCGCAGGGATAGGGCTTCTCCCCGGTGTGGGTACGGCGGTGGCGCTTCATGTTGGGCCGGCTGGTGAAGCTCTTCCCGCAGATCTCACATATGAAAGGCTTCTCTCCTGCACAGATTCAGACAATAAAAGAATTATGTGTGAGGAAGACAGGGACTGTATCAATTAACAAAAAGATTGGAGCTACAAAGATAAAATAATACGATACATCAGAGCCAAATCCTTTGTTGTCAAACAGGATGGTTATTAATCAAGTGATTAAAGCTCTCCAAAAAACAAAGTTAACTTTTTTTCCCCTTTTACCATTTCTCTCTACAGAGAGCGACAGTTCTCTTTAAAAATGCTAATAAGTTGGCATCTTGAATTGAGGGTCTTTGCTGTCAACCCACCCACTCCGCAGGAAGCTATTACAATTCACACTTTGAGGAGAGATGTGAAAATGAATAACAGCAGCTTCGTTGGAATGCCGCTCTCATTAACCTCCCTCCATGGAGCTACTGAATGTGCCTGCTACCACCCACACAGCCATCTATTAACAGGCTGCTGAAGGGCTCTCTAAATGCCTTACACTGGCATGTTATGTGTGAAGCTCCTCCAAACCAACTGAATATCAAAAGGTGACAGCTAATGTGCTAGTCGTCTGTAACTGTTACATTTACACTCACAAGACATCAGTGAGCAGTGAACCAAACTTTGGGAGTTTTGTGTTTACCATGTGTGCCGCCTATTACAGGGTATGACTGGGTGTGTCTCCTCCTGAAGGAGGCTAAATTGGTTGGTAGCGGCAGGGAGAGGAGAGGAGAGGGTAGCGTAATTACACATCACAAATAGAACCGTGAGGGCCAACGGAGAGCGGTGTGTCCACCCACGACTGGAGAAAAACAGTGAAAGACGAACAGGCTGCACTGCTCAGTTTGGTCTTGGAAATAGCAATGCAGCAGGGACAGAAAACCAGAGGGATGTAATACAGCATGTGTCTGGGTAGTCATTATAAGCCCCAATATAATTATGCAAGGCCCTTCTTTGATGTAGAGCGTCCCTCTCATTACAAAAACTGGGCAAAGTCTCCGTGCTCTCACCACTATAATGTTCATCTTGGAAACATCCCATGTCTTTCCTTTTTTAGAGTGTATGCTGACTGACTGGCTGACTGACTGAGTCCAGGAACATTGTTGATGTTTGGCAAAGTTTTCATCTCAAAACATTTCACAATTTTAAAAGTGTCCACATTTAGATTTGCAAGTCAGAATAAAAACGTAACATCTGATAGCAATAATTTAAATAGTCTGAAGACTCAGCTAAAGACCTAAATTAAAAGAAAAAAGTTATATTGCGATAAAAATAATATAGAACAATATATACAATAGACATTTTTATATTGTTTTGAAGATCTATATCGTCATATTGACCAGTCCTACTGTGAAGCAACAAAGACATAAGTTAGAAACATGAGTTTTGCATGCACTGCCACAACAGCTGAGTCATCTTAATGTTCTATGTAATTTACTGTTGCTCGACTGTGTGATATTTAAATACTGTAGATGCTGGAAAGGAGAATGTGCAAAGATGGAAGGGAAGACTGAGGACAGAAAGGTGAGACGCCTGTCTCCAACGTAATGAGCTGAGTGCTTTCAGGCTATTTTTCCATTTTAGCCAGTATATAATTCAAATACTTTGTGGAACATTTTTATTACGCCGCACTTTCTGTTATCACGTCTTTTTTTAGACTGGAAAGTTGGCTGAATAAAAAGTGTTGTTTATAACATTACAAGGTTCAAAGTCCTTATATTTATACTAGTGACGACCAGGGCTGGCCTGTATTGGAGACTCCACCCTGATAGTTCCTGGGCCACTGGAAACTACAATCTCTGGAACAGGAATGTCTCTTTTCGACCGTGGGAACTTTCCCCGGATCTAGGAACCTTTTGAGGAACTCATTGCATTTCGACCGCAGGAACCAGGGTCTGAATTAAGTTCCCGGGACATTTCCAGTCCCAAAAAGGCCCTGATCAGGGGTAGTAATAGGAATTTCAGGGTGGGGTTTGCAGGGATGACCGTTGCTGATTGTTCAAATGCACACAGCGCCGCGGCCCGCTGCTTCAACTCACGTACATCTTCATTCATAAAACAAGTACTCTAGTTATAAATTTAGGACCATTTTAAGACAAATGGGAGAGCATTTCTCTTTGTTTAATAACATTGAAAGTAAAGTTAGGTTTTGCTGTCAGCTTCCCGACTCATTTATATAAAAAAAAAAAAAAAAAAAAAAAAAAAAAAAAAAACAGCGAGAGAGAGAGAGAGAGATCGTGCAAGTGAGAGGTAGAAGACGTTTTAAAGCATAAATAAATAACCATCAAACATTCATCAGATGATTTACTGTGGAGACGGATGCTCTTAGTTTCGTTTTCCTCCTCTGCATTTCATTCATTACATCCAATGCATCAGTAAATACTACGCAGCAGTAAATGTCATCGCAGTACAACAAAACCTGAGGTTTCTTTTAGATGAAACGGGCGAGTGTGTTTACCCCTGCAACCACCAGCAGCCCTCGTCCCATGTCATGTTGCTTTTGATACGTCAGCGGACTAATATGCCTAATCTTCATTTGTTTGTTTCCTACAAAGCTTCCCAGTTTCTGCAGTCAAAAATGCTTAAAAACTAGAAGTAGGTTCCTGCAGTTAAAAAGCAAGTTTTCTTCCTCCAAAAGGTTCCTGGGGCCAAAACAACAGAGCCTAAGAACACTGACAATTGGTCTGAGATGATACGTTCACAAACTTGTCACTTCTCACCTGTGTGTGTTTTCATGTGCTCATCAAAATACTGTTTCATGTTGAAGTCTTTGCCACACCACTGGCACATGAACTGCTTGTGTCCGATGTGAATGCTCATGTGGGAGCGCAGCTGGTACTTGTATTGGAACCGCTCGTCACAGTTCTGCAGCAGAGACAAGAGGCATTCAGATAACACAGCAGGTCAACAGACAGGCATGCACTCAAAAACACTCACACACACCTGCAGACACACCCTCTGAATTAGGGGAAAGATCTATACACGTGCTCCTATTTCAATACTTGTTAACTTGTTGAAAATAGTTTAACCTGAAATGTTACCCTTAACCAGTTAAAAACAGATTGACAGATTGACTCACACTTATATTATTGGGGCTATTAATGTATGTGATCTTGTTTAGACAAACTGCTGTCATATAACTGTTGTACATGGACTACTTTAACTCTTTACATGCACACAAGAAACAAGGTTGGTACGATTAGGCAGGAAATTGAGGAATAGGGCTGTCAAGGTGAAGGAATTTCCCCTGCGGTGATAATGATTGGCTCAACAGCGTGATATGTGGTATTATTACAACTTTTTGCAGGGCAAATTACTTTATTTATCCTGATTTTAGTGCTATATAAATTACCTTTAAAAAGCTTAAAAGGAATTAAATACTTGTTTATTGTTAAATGCAGAACACAGAAGGGCAGTGAAACAGCGTTTTTTTGTTTTGTTTTTCAGCCAAGGCGCTTTGGTTGCGTCTGGTTGCTATGATACGGAAAATTAAAATGTCAGCACAAGGTAAAGTATTTCCTCTGGATGAAGGGAAGGTCGAGGCATGTAGGGAGAGAGGACGGACCCGCCGGTCTATGTGTATTAATTTCTCCTCCATTGTTGTTGTTGTTCAGCCCTTGTAGCCTACATGTAGGATGTGACGGTTAGCCATTGTAGAGTTTTA
This sequence comes from Adelosebastes latens, assembly GCA_916700685.1. Taxonomy (NCBI): domain Eukaryota; kingdom Metazoa; phylum Chordata; class Actinopteri; order Perciformes; family Sebastidae; genus Adelosebastes; species Adelosebastes latens. The sequence continues at coordinate 40,772 of CAKAKR010050517.1, forward strand.
CCCAAAGTTGAAGGTTTTTCAACTGGACGACCAGAAAAAAAAACACCAAACATGCAGCGCAGAACAGATGCTTGTCATGCTGCTGTTGTTTGTAGCAAAGTGTAAAAATGCAGCACTCCCATTGCAAAGAATACAAAAAATGTGAACATAGCAGTTGTGGCAGTTGCTTGCCATCCCCTGCAGTTGTCTTGTCAATATTGTGGTTATTGCAACAGCCCTATTGATTTACATGCAATTCAAATACATGTTTTAATTTTAGTGAGATTTAACAATTTAATTATTTTGCAAATGATGGAGCCCATCCCAGGATAATTGTATACATAGCCAAGAAATCAGGTTTCTCCAAACATCTAGCTGTGTTAACAAGATTACTCTTAATCCCTTAATCTGATAAAGGAAGCAGATTTCTCATTTATATGTACATGACGTTTTAGAAATTAGGTTAGTGCAGCAAGCCAGAAATAACCAGATTATTTGGGTGCATGTAACCACGCTGTGTGTTTGCATTACGAGGCTTTCTTGGTCAGGGCTTTTCCTAAAGTAAAATATTTATAATCTCAATGGCACCACCTGGCTAAATAAATGTCCGAAGGGGAAAAAAAAATCTAGCAGTTTCCATATGGCACTACAGAGTTAGACCACTGAGGAGAATGGCCTATACATTACATACACCCTTTATAAGCATGTAATCACATGTTACAGTGTAGGATAACTTCAAACATTTAATTAGAGCAGCTCCACCCATACACACATGTTCCCTGTGTGCCGTCCATTCATGTGGTTGAATATTAAAAAGCCTCGGGTGGGAGTCAACCATCCCATCTGTCAACTTCCTCTGAGTGAGGATGGGGATAAGATAATCAACTGTGACTAGCAGCGTTGAGCAGAAATAAGCTTGAAAATCTTGACACACAATGTGACAAAATGCATCCATAAGAGATGTCAGTTAAAGCCCCAAAACGTTTAGTTCTACATTTATCTTATGTCCCGGTTAATTGGTGAACACTGTATGTGTGGTTTGCTAATATTTGACATGGTTTGACTTCTCTGTATAATACAAGCGTCCAATGAGTGTTCAACATTCAGGAGGATGGTCCCCCTCTGAAAGGCAACAACTGGCTATTCTGGGGTTGGTCACAAACCACATGGCACAGATGCTCCTCTGCTCAAACCAGTGAGTGAAAACTACCTTGAGGCTTCTTTTGGAGGCACACAAGGGCAAATTCATTAAAACTGTAACCTTCAGTCACTCCACTCAAACAGCTGACCACTCTTTGAACACTGAATTCAGCTCAAAATAAATACATTACAAAGGACAAGCAAGAAAGATGATGGCATTTAGGTGTGTGTGCTTAGGACAAACAATATTGAATGCATACCATCACTCCAGTATGTCAACTTTAGATCAGTTCGGGCATTTTGTTCAAGCAGGAAAATACATGAGTGATGGGAGGAAAACTAATCGTTTAACTGTGGAATTTAGGCTGTTTAAAAAAGTGTCTGGTTTGAAGTGTCATGGTAAAAGGCTCATGTCTTCCATGTTATGTGAATGACCTTTCACATGGCAGCACATACTTCAATAGCAGCAGCATGTGAAAATGTGTTAGAAAAACATGTCAGAGAACAAGACAAACAAGCCTCTTTTGGCCCTAAAATTCCTCTTAGGCACACCTGCATTTAGTGCCAAATGACAAATAGAGGATAGACCGTATCTGACTTTTAAAGCCATTGTCAGGGACGTGACCCATAAGGTGAAGCCGGTGTTCGTTTCATCCCGTACCACTATATGGGGCACTAAATAATTTCTAATTCATTAAAAAGATCTATTGGTTTTGAGTGAGAAAAAAATATAAGTTCTCCATGTGTCATGCTGCAGTTTTTTCTTAATTAGTGTTTTAAGTCGGCAATAGGTCCTCCCTCGCGTAATCATATTTTGTGTTATTTTTAGGGCTGTCAATCAATTAAAATATGTAATCGCGATTAATGATTGTCCATAGTTAATCGCAAATTAATCACACATTTTGTATCTGTTCAAAATGTACCTTAAAGGGAGATTTGTCAAATATATGTATGTATTTATGATTGGAAATCAATTAATAACACAAAACAATGACAAATATTGTCCAGAAACCCTCACAGGTACTGCATTTAGCATAAAAAATATGCTCAAATCATAACATGGCAAACTCAAGCCCAACAGGCAACAACAGCTGTCAGTGTGTCAGTGTGCTGACTTGACTATGACTTGCCCCAAACTGCATGTGATTATCATAAAGTGGACATGTCTGTAAAGGGGAGACTCGTGGGTACCCATCGAACCCATTTTCATTCACATATCTTGAGGTCAGAGGTCAAGGGATCCCTTTGAAAATGGCCATGCCAGTTTTTCCTCGCCAAAATTTAGTGTAAGTTTGGAGCGTTATTTAGCCTCCTTCCAGACAAGCTAGTATGACATGGTTGGTACGGATTCTTTAGGTTTTTTAGTTTCATACGATACCAGTATCTTCACTCTAGCTTTAAAACTGAGCCCGCTACAACCTAAAACAAGTTGCGTTAAAGAAATTAGTGGTGTTAAAACTAATTTGCGTTAACGCGTTATTATCGCGTTAACTTTGACAGCCCTAGTTTTGTTTTGTTTCAATTTACAACACTAACCATGTGTTTAAAACTGTTCAAAAATTTGACCGTAATCCTGGAGAAAATAAATTTCCCTCGAAACGACATTGAGAATGTAGTTTAGTTGTATGGGAACGTCATTTTATAGGAGACAGGGTTGGACGTTATGTACCTCATTCACACTGTGTAGCAGACTGTGAACACAAATGTGTCCGTCATCACATTGAAGAAAAATTTGCATACAGCACAACAAACACTTGTTTAGCTGTTTTGCTTTGGAGGAAGTTTTATTCTTCGTCTCAGGTGAGGCAGTCCTGTTCTCTACCTGTATGGCCTAGCACACATATTTTGTCCGTGCAGCAGTGGTCTTAGTTTCAACAGATACAATCAATGTGAGCAAAAAGACAAAATCTGATAACAATTTGGATGCAGGTGAGAAACATCATGATACCGTTGTGACAAGATCTAGATTTATCAGAATACAGGTTATCGTTTCTGAACAGTGCCACAATGTGTGTTGTCGTACCTCACAACGGAAGGGCTTCTCTCCAGAATGCTGGAGCGAATGAACTTTTAAAGACATGCTGCGTTTGAACGACTTCCCACACGTCTCACAGGTGAATGGCATGTCCTTAGTGTGAGCTGGGTTTGGGGGGGAAGAAATGGATGAAAGGGAGAGAGGAGAAACCAATACTGAGACAACAGCACACACCTGATCAGATAACATATCAATGTTTCAAATAGGACAGCTGTGTATGAATAAACAAGATTACATTACTTAATTTAATTAAATAAGGTTCATCTGATGATTCTACAAAAGAAATGCCACATAACCACCTTCAAAAGAAAAAATGGTAAGCAGAAAGTCAAAAAATACACCATGAAAAATATCTATTATATAAATATTAATATGTTGTCTTGGACGGCTCACACCCCCAGTATGAGATATTACGGGTGATGCAGCACAATAGGAACTGTGAACAAAAAAGGACCCCACTTACCAACCATGTGCTTACGGACGTGAGCCATAGTGTAGAACTTCTTCTCACAGATTTCGCATGAGAACTTCTTTTCCGCATAGCCGTGCACAATCTTAATGTGCTCATGCAGTGACCACAGCTTCTTAAAAGACTTGTTGCAGGAGACGCACTAAAGGACACAAACAAGTAGAAAAAAAACACCATTAAGATTATTGTTGCTGATAAATATCATGAGCACCAACACCTGATGGCCATCAGAGGGTTCTTATTTGCCCAAACTCTTTCATTATACTCCAGCTCCCTCTGCTGGTGAAAAATCAGAATGAGTCCCTCTGGAGATCATCTGAAAACGATCAATAGACAAAACAGCTGAGATGCCATTAGGGAAGAAAAACAAAAGGGAATGTGCAGATTTCATCTATTTTAGTAATTTGGCTTGGTGGTGTGATTCCTGAGCAAATCATATAAACTAAAATATTTGTGAAGTATTCACCCCACTTGCACCATGTCACTAGAGCTGCAACAATTAATCGATTAGTTGTCAACTATTAAATTAAGTACTTTGATAATTGATTTGAGTAATTTTTAAAGAAAAATAAGGCAAAATTCTCTGATTCCAGCTTCTTAAATGTGAATATTTTCTGGTTTCTTTACTCCTCTATGACAATAAACTGAATATCTTTGAGTTGTGAACAAAACAAGACATTTGAGGACATCATCTTGGGCTTAAGGAAACACTTATGGACATTTTTCATCATTTTCTGACATTTTATAGACCAAATAACTAATCGATTAATCGAGAAAATAATCAAGCGATTAATCAACAATGAAAATAATCATTAGTTGCAGCCTTACACGTCACTGTTTTTTTTCTATAGAATGCATTCAAAGTAGTAAATCTTGTAGAGAAGCATCCCCACAGCATCATACCACAAACATAGAACACCTAAACCCAAGTATTTAATATGATGGCCAGAAAGCTTAATTTTGGTCTCATCCTATCAAAGAGACTTCCACTTTGTTCTAGTATCTCTCACATGCCTTTCGGCAAACACTTGCCAAGCTATCATGTGAGCCTTTTTTTCCAAACAGTATCTTTCTCTTTTTCTACTACCATAAAACTGGTGAGGCACCGAGGAAACAGTTGTGTGTGTCTCCCATCTCATCCATGAACCCTGGAGCTCTGCTGGTAGCAGAACTTGTACTTTTATCACACAGAGATTCAGTTTGTGAGTCAGCCTGTTCAAGACAGATTTACAGTGTGCCATGATTTTTTTTTAACTCACTTTAAAATAAGTTAACTGTACTCTTGGGCAGTGCTTGAAGTGGAAACAAATAAGTGCCAGTACTCCTTATTCACATGATGCCACGTGTATCAGCCGGTATCAGCAATCATTATTACATTCACAATTTCTACAGTGAATAAAAGATACTTGGAGATATTGGGTTTAGGGTCCTCCCACAAGAAATTTGAAGGTTTTTTACTTAAAACTAAGCAATTTCACACCATTTTGATTGGACCATTATTATTATAGATAACGCCCAAAAAGAAAACTTGCTTTTGTTATAGCTATATATTATTTACACATATCACAGCCTTCCGCTGAACATTTAATTCTTCTGGAAATGTTTGCCCTGTAAAATCATGTTCTGTACATCAAAACTTTTAAAATAATGTTTCATTATTTGTTCACAAATAAAAAGGTTATGACGAACAGCTCACTATTTATTTTACAAAAAGGACGTGAACATTGTATCCTCATTCTCAACTCCCTCGTGCCATGCATCGGCTCGTCCAGATGTACTCTCCACACAGTTTTTATGTTCATACGGCTGATTAGACGCTGCACAAAAACGCTGCGAGGCACCCTGCCATTACGAATCGCACAGAGAAGTGCCGATGCTCAAGACGGTACCCCACTTTGAGCAGTGCTCTGAGGGACATTCATTCCTTGATTTGTTCTTTTTTGATTTGTTTTGGCATAATGCTTCATGATATAGTTTTGACCAGGAAATTCACTAACCAGTTCTAATCATTTCTACCACTTTAATTCATCTCCATGCAACATATTATGTAGATTCACTTAGCTTCACCAGTTAAGTTTTTGGTGTGTCAGAGTTAAAGTATGCAATCATTTTTTGTTATATTTGCACTTAATTTAGATCAATTTGATTATTTTTTTCCTCTTGTTCAGTGTAAAAATGTGTTATTCACTGTTAATTATAAAATAAGATTATTGTTTTTTATGGACACTGTATTAATGTAATATTTGCAAGTCACTTAGTTATGGTTTCGATTTGAGGTGGCAAGACTTCATTTAAAACGTACACCTATAGATAATCCTGCTCTATTTGCAGTATTCTTTCCTTAACAGATATTATTAAAAGGAGTGAATATTGAGTGTTGCCTCCTAAACGGGAAAAGTCATTGACAGGTTCTGCATTAATAAATGCTATTTTTCCGCTCTATTTAGCTAAACTAATTATTAGGGAACTAGCACCACCACAGCTTGACGTGGTTTCAACTGTTTTGGCCAGCTGGGGAAAGGTGAAAAGTAGGGATGGGTACCGAAACCCGGTTTTAAACGGGCACCGGTGGCGGTGCTAAATTATTAGACTGGAGACCGGAGTATTGATAAGCTCTGCTGTCATCGCTTCTTCACAAACACACACACACACAGCGAAATCAGCGAACAGCAGAGCAGAGAGGCGGCGGTGGAGACAGTGAAGTGAAGTGAACCAGGTGAAGTGAACTGGAAGATTACTCAAGTTGACAACAACTTGCACTGCTGTAAGTGCAATAAAACGTTTGCCAGTAAAAAGCCAACACTTTATCAATACACCTGTTCAACAAGCATAAACATGTGAACGGGTAGAAAAGCGGTATTTCAATCTGCAGTCTCTCATCCAGCGCCGCTATGTTTTACACAACCACAGCACGCTAGCTCGGCTAATAGCTAATTGTTACAAACAAGCTGAAACAAAAGCTGTCTGTATGTAGTCTAACTGTTTAGCTTAGTTTGCCACATATTGTGAAATTGGGCAAATTTTTGTAAACTTGGCTGCTGGCTGAGGTACCGACTGATATCTGTGTTCTTCATTCTTTCTAAACTTAACTCAGGAATACCATTTATATCATTGACATTTTTGATTTGTTTCCAGTGAGATATTAGAGTTTATATTGTGACTTTGCTGTTGTACACATGCTGCTCTAGAAACAACATTTAGTTATATTTATAATATAAATAAATTCTAATCCTGTTTTGAATTTATGTGTTTTCTTAAAATAATATATTAAAAAGCAATTATTTAGTAATGAAAAAGAACTGATAAAAGTATTAATAAAGAGCTGAACCGATAAGGAGAATCAATAAAAGTAGTAGTATCGATCAAATCCGAACAATACCCACTCCTAGTGAATAGACTTTCTCCAAAAACTAACTGAAGATGCAACTCAAGTTAAGCAAAACAGGAGGCTAAATTAAGCTATTCAAAACAGCCACAAGACCCTTGGGTATTAATGTGATGCATCAGGTTTAGAGAACTAAAACCAAATTGAACCCACTTTTGATACCATCAATGACAGCAGATGACAATATATAATACATGCTAGCTGTTTGAGAAGGTCTCCAGTCTAATTTCACTTTTACGTTTTAAGTGTCTGGCTTAAATATTAAAAATAATTCACTGGAAAACATGAAACAATTATAAATATTATTAGGCAGTTATTTTGGCTACAGATATTGTAACTTAGTGAGATCACAAATGTCTTTGCCCAGAAACAAAAATAAACGTGTTACTTTACCACACTAACAAAGCACTCTCATTAGCTTTGTGAACCAAGTATGACAGGAATAGGCATGGGACGATATGAACATTTCATGTCACGATTATCCTGGCCAAAATATTTGCGATTCACAATATTATTTTCCGGATAATCCTCAAAATACGCTTAAAACTCATTAAAATGGCACTAAAACATACTGGAATCACTTTACCTTACATTTTCTTAAGAAATTAATGTTTTTATTGCATCACAGATAGGACACATCTTTTTTTTAGTAAATTGTTGTCATTTTAGTGAAAAGCAAACAATCAAACAAGCTTAAATATAGTAATCATAAATCATGTGGTCCACCTGCAAAAATAGGAAAAATACATAAAATAGCAACATTGTGCGAATCTGTTCTTTCTTACATGATCATTTCTGTATTTTTTAAAACTAGACCTTAGAAATTTTTCACTTTTCTGCCATGATAGCGAACTCAACACATCACTAGTGACGATATTCACGATTATCCCGATAATGGAAATTCACCACGATCAACTTATTGTGAGTGTTTTTTATTGCGATCCGCGATAAAATCCTATATCGTCCCATCCCTAAACAGGAAATACAACAGTTTCATGTTTCAAATGTTTACTGTACTCAGTGTACTATGCTTGAATATCAGGTTTATGCATCAAAGCACCCAAAATAAATCTAAAAGTAAGTTGTTCTGGGCAGCTGCTAAATTTATCTAGGTATATAAAAATGTTATCTCAGAATATGGTGAACCCAAATATGCACTTTTTCTATCAATCAGAATAAAATATGAATTTGCAAGAGTAATTACAGAGATATGATATGAGACAGGAGAAGTTTGCTTTACCTGGATGTTCTTCTCACAGTCAGTCTGCTGGTGTAAGGCCAGCTCACTCTCCAGGACAAACTTTTTGCCACACTTGTCGCAAATCTGCATTCGCCGGTGTGTCACATTCATGTGCTTCTCCAGGTACCAGCGCGTGTTAAACACTCGGGGGCACTTTTCACACGCCAGCACCTCCTTCTCCTCCACCTCTGCTTTCCCTCCCGTCGTCGTGGTCGTGGAACCGGCAGACGATGGGGCTGATCTGGCTGACCTGCGCTTGCTCTTTGGAGGCTCCATTCGCTTCCGCCGGCCCCTGGTGGTCATCCCAGCAGTGGCAGCGCTCAGAGCTGTTCGGAGGCTTTTCCTCCGTGGCTGGCTGGGAGCTGCTGCGCTACTCGCACCACGACGGGCCCTCTTTGACCTCGTTCTTCGACTCTCAATCTCATCTTCCTCGTCGTCTTCATCCTCTTCTTCATCGAGGCTGTCCTCCTCCTCCTCTTCCTCCTCATCGTCGTCGTCATCGTCGTCGTCGCTGCCAGCTCTCTCAGAGTCATCCGCTGTGGCTCCAGTTTTGTTGTCCCCCTTGGATACATGAAGCGTCTGGTTGTTCAGGTTAACCTCGACAATGATCTGCTCACGCTTGAAGCCCTCATCCTCCCCATCGTCATCGTCATCCTCTTCTTCCTCATCGTCGTCATCATCGTCAGTGTCATCAGAGGTGCCGTCGTTGCCGGCCTGAGACCTCCCCACCTCCTGCCCTGCTCCTCCCTCTCTGAAATACTGCTGATGCTGCTGTGGAGTCACATGTTGAGTGGGCAACTGACCAATGTTCTGATCTCCCATGGATGTCTTGGCTGACATTTTATTGTCCACTAACACAGAATACGGCTTACCACCAACCTCCCTCTTATAAAGCTTGCCCGCCAGGTCCAGATCTGGGTTAGGGGAGTGAAAATAAGACTGGGACACCGGCGCCCTGCGTCCTTCCTCCTGTGACATCCCGCCAAGGTTCGGGACAGAAACCTCTTCCTTGAGGCTCTTGCAGGATTTCATTAAGAGGGAGAGGGATGGAGTTGGTGGGAGCACAAGGCAATGCAAAAGAGTAACTGCTATGGTGCCAAGGTAGACTAGCCTACTCTACGAGGAGGGGCAGGGGACGCCACACCAATCCCCCACCCTCCTTCTTCTGAAGAGACAGGAAGGAGGGGATGAGGCGACAGATAGTCAACCTGATTCAAAAAGAGCATCCATGCTGTCCAAGGTAGGAAATGCAGTCGGAAAGACATACAATCTGTTCCAAGTTTTGTTCCATATGCTTAAAAATCAAATGGCAAAATCAAAGGCTCGGTGTCTTTGATGCTGAACATTTGAAGCTGAACTCCTCTCAAGTTAGTATGTGAGTCGTAGGCAGATCACAGTTTCAGTTTCTATTAAGGATGCTGCCCTGCAGGGTGCCGGTGTCTTCAAACTGCAGAGCAGGTAAAGACGAGCTGGATGCCAGACATGGAACTGCTGTAAGGACTTCTGTGTATTGCTTGAAGAGCCATTTACAGTGCATTACCTATGAGATAAGACAGAAGAAACGGGGGAAATACAGATGAGGTTAGAAAAGGTACTCTCCCACTCTCTTGTTTGAGAGTGAACTGAAACTACAGCCATATTGTCAGTTTTCAACACTGAGCGCCACATTTGCCCACAAATGTTTCAGTCTTGTGTGTAGGAGTCAAAACCACAGCTTTCACAAGTATTCACACCTTTTTGAACGGTCATATTCATTCTGATTCTACAACCACATTGAGTTTTGCACAGGGGAAGATTTAATGCCTAATATTTGAATTTAATTATTAATGTATATTACTGTTTTGTTTGATTTTATGATGTCTTTTCTGCTTGTTTTTAACTGTGCCTGTAAGGTGTCCTTGAGTGCTTTGAAAGGCGCCTATAAACAAAATACATTATTTTTATTATTCTGAATATGTCTAGGCCACAACTGAAACACTTCACTATGAAATAAAATGCACAGATTGTTTACTTTGTGTGTGAGTGACGCGCCATAACGCATCTTGTTAATTTAAGAGCATATTCACAACAAGAAGATCTTCTTAAAGACGGTCGGACAAAACTTTTTACATGAGGTTTGGAGTAGAAAAACCTTGAAACACTTGTTGATAGCTCAATATGTATTTGCAGTGGACTATGACATCTCTTAAACTTACGCTAAATTTTGGCGAGGAAAAACTGTTATGGCCATTTTCAAAGGGATCCCTTGCCTTGACCTCTGACCTCAAGATTTGTGAATGAAAATGGGTTCTCTGGGTACCCACAAGTCTCCCCTTTACAGACATGCCCACTTTATGATAATCACATGCAGTTTGGGGCAAGTCCTAGTCAAGTCAGCACACTGACACACTGACAGCTGTTGTTGCCTGTTGGGCTTGAATTTGCCATGTTATGATTTGAGCATATTTTTTATGCTACATGCAGTACCTGTGAGGGTTTCTGGACAATATTTTTCATCGTTTTGTGTTGTTAATTGATTTCCATTAATAAATATAAACATACGTTTCCATAAAGCAAGCATATTTGTCCACTCCCATGTTGATATGAGTATTAAATACTTGACAAATCTCCTTTTAAGGTACATTTCAAACAGATAAAAAAAAGTGTTATTAATTTGGGATTAATCACGATTAACTATGGACAATCATGCAATTAATTGCGATTAAATATTTTAAACGATTGACAGCCCTAAAATGAATACAATACAACACATTGATATAGTGTTTTAAAAAGCACTTGAGAGCATAAGTACTCAAAGGCACTTTACATGGTAAAAACAGCAAAAAAAACAGTAAAAGCAACAACAATATCAAAGGCAAGTGCACTGATTAAACAAAAGATTGCCTTTTCTTTAAGCGATACACACCCCAACTTGCACACACACCTCCCATTGACTGTTAGAGAGCATAGTGTAACCACAGCTCAGGAGCTTGTACTGCAGATACAACCACAGGAAACTGTATTTCAACCTTTCATTGAAGCCTAAGCGCTGCACAGTTTAGAAGCTACAGTAATATTATCATGTTTATGCAAGTTAACAATGAAAGAGTATTAAAACAAATTTTATGGCATTTGTATGTTCTTTACTTTTGCATATATCTAAGCCAGGGTGCCCCTGTCTGACAGTTGGTTGACCTCAAACAACCTCATACCTACTCGCCATAATGAGTGTGCACAAGGGCGTTTGTTGTTCACTAGAAACCCTCCCTGAGCAAGAAACAAAAAACACATTTCCTTTCTTGGAGACGGCAAACATCCTCTCCTCTGTGTATGCACAAACATCTTTTGCTTTATTTCTTTAACATAAATAGGCCAAGATATTCAAACATCCCCCCACCGATCCATGAGGACTACTTTGTTCTAGTCGAGTGTCAGAAAAAGGAGCAAGAGAGTGTGAAAAGACGGGGATCATAAGTGACATGATGAGTGTAGAGCTACGCAATTACAGCAAATATTATAAGCCTCAATATTTTGACAATTACGATCACAATTACCAAAAACATCTTGTTTTTAACTTGTACTTTTACTGGAGTAGTAATTGTCAACTAAAAGTGTTTTCATTTGTGGTGTCTTACTTTTACTACAGCCCTCATAACTACTTTATTACTAAGGGTTCAATGCCAACTGAATTCAAACTAACTTTTTATTAAAGCCAAACATAAATGAATCTATGTTCTACCAGTTTTGCAAGTACAAGCGAAAGCCATTTATGTAGAATATGTCTATCAACACACATACAGACACACCTGTCTTCCTGTGCATGTTGACTCTGATCCTTTCTGAGAATTGGACAGCAGCTCCGAGAGCATTAAGACCACAAGGGGAGGGTGAGCTCTGCACTGACGGAGCAACTCAACTCACATGGCTGTCTTAGACATAAAGCCTAATAGATTATCCTGCGTCTGGATGACAGAGGAATATAAACTGCATGAGAAACCACTGCCTGAACTCGTTTCATTTTCTTTTAAGCACATGCATGTTTAAAATGAATGTTTATGGGGTTGAAAGAATATACAACTGCTAACTTTAAGAATGTATTTAATTTTCATAATATAAAACTAATCAAATGTGCTAAATTCACTGCTGAAAAGTGTACCACCAAAAAACTGCACATGTGCAAATAAACAAGCACACAGTGTGGTTATGTAACGCATATAGAGGAAAATCCTTCCACCGGCTTATCATTATCAATGATGAGTCATTTCACAGTTTCACTCACAGCGAAATAATGCAGTCCTTTGATGTGGGAATCAAGTAGAGCGTAGACTTCTCAATATCACTAGTAATTACTCGACACAATCACCTTGTCAGATCGGGAGGTCAAACCTATTGGAATGATGAACATTTGTGACTGCTTTTTTTGGGGGTTTGGACAGCTTTCAAAGATGAACTTTGCACCCTGATGCAAAAAAAGAGAAAAGAGCATAAACGAATGTGTCTCTAACAGCCCATTTAAGTAATCCAAAGCATTACTAATGCTCAGCAAAACTTGCCAGGAAATCAAAGTTTATTCAACAATAACCAACTTATAGCTTTCCTCAATCATGCTTCAGAGACATGATGAAAAACCAAAACTAATTTCATATAGGGTAAGCCACAAAGACAGTCATATACCGGATAGATGCGACTGTGGCTTAAGATTTGAATGGCACAGGATGGGAGCTTTACTGCAAAAAGGCACTGTACGACATTTAAACCAACAGAATTCACAAATGCTTGGCTTGTGACAGTAAAGCAGATGAGACCTGCTCTGAGGCAGTCAAAAATGCGTCACGTTTACCTCTCATTATGCAGCAGTGCTCCTCAAATCCATGCTCCCTCTAAAGTCTAGACTTTAATGAGCTTTTCCCCGTTCGCAGCTTGTGGAGGACCGTGTGAAGGTTCACATTCCTCACTCTGTCCAAACTCATAAGACCTTAACCAGCTCACTGTGTGGTGCACTGCAGGGGTGCTCCATGCCTCTGTAAGTATCTGGCCCTCAAGCCCATAATCGGGTCATAAGAGCAGTACGACCTAGTGTTTTTGGTCTGGTGTAAATCATCTGGGGTATCATAGAAAAGTGGGAGAGTCCCCCAAGCTCTCCCATATACCAAGTTTCTTTATTTTCATCACTGCACAGAGAGAGAGACACTGTCAAGCCTGACAACAGTCCACTGATATTCACAACTAGGATATCTCTATTCTACATTGTGGAAAGATAACATGACTCTCTTGTAAAACATCTGATTTGGACAATAAAGCATGAATGAAATACAAAAGGAAGGATTGAGTCCAACAAGCTCACTATTTCTTGCAAACGAGGTTACAAAGTGCGAAACCCAACTACATAAATTTGTGACTTATGGCGAGATACAGTGCTGCAACTACTTTCTGTTTTTTAGCTACATCTTAGTAATCTTACTAATCTTTTACAGCTATAACACTTTGAGTTAACGTTGCAGTGTGTGTATATAAAGCAAAGAAAGGGTTAAAACAAAAACACTGTGCATGCAGGCCTGGCCAACTTAAGCTAACGTTACTTAGCTTAGCTTTAGCCAGCTCATAGGTACTAACCTGCACACATGACAAGCTAACTTGGCTACATTAGCTCAAGGTGCAGGCTTTTTAGATATAATAGTGCATTTAAATGTTACTGAACAATCATATTAACCATGCAAACATCTAGTAATTAGTATTTGTTGACATGCATTAGCTAACAACAGATTGCAAGACTTTCACTTTTTTTAACCCCCAGATTGATTTGGGGGGCTAACTAGTTAGCTTTCAAAGCTAGCAAGCTATTAACGTCAGATATGTTTGCGGTTATTAACGTTACACTTAATGTCGATAGTGCACTTTGAAAAGGGGAAGTGTGACATGTTATTAAGACCCACATGAAGCTGGATGAAGAAGCAGATGTCATGCTTTTGTTATCTCTGAGATGAAAAGCTTTCTCTAACACAAAAAACCCTCTCGACTGCTGCTGCTTCTTGTACTGACACTCAACTCGACACTGTCACACAAAGTCAGTTGCTAGCAGGAGCTCCAACGGACATTTCTCGTCCGTTGAGTTGCTGCCAACGACTACCGGCTAACGGCCACTTCACCCCCGACCAACTGCCATGCTTGTCATACATGTTTAAACGCATTAAAATGAAGTTATATAGCAACATATTTGCTCTTGGCTGCTTACCTCTCCGTCCAGCGCGACCTCCCTCTTGCGTTCAATCACAGTTGCACAGATTTAGAAAGAGCAACGTATTATTGTGCAAAATGTAGCGGGAGATTATGTGTTGCTGCGGTGGAGAGATATAACCTGCGCACACCGGTGTTGTCTTCTTCAAGCCCCGCTACGTCGCTACGTGGCTCCGGACAACCAAGCTCCTCTCTCCTCTCCTCTCCTCTCGCGCGTACCACCGCCGCCGTCCCGCGCTCATCCTCGAGTATTCAGGCCGCTGCTGTCTCTGTCTGGGCAGGCGCGCGGCACAACGTCTTGATTCTAACGTCTCCAGCTCCGAACCAGACAGGGTAAGGCGCGCGCACACACACGCGCGCTGAAAACCCCATGATAGATTAATTAATAATAATGATGAGAATAAGACCCTCCGAGGACCGTTTATATCCTCTCAAAGGGAGAAATACCCCAAAAAAAAAGTGCATCCATCCATCAACTCTTTAATATTACACCTCTTCTATTTTAAACGTTTTTTTGTTGGGTTTTTAAGTTTTTTTGGGTCTGGACACACAAGAGGTCCAGGTAAATTAATTTGCATCTTTCACATTTGTCTCTAGACTGTAATGACTTCATTCTATCATCCATCAACTCTTTAATATTACACCTCTTCTAATTTTATGAGTTTTTTTGTTGGGTTTTTAAGTTTTTTTGGGTCTGGACACACAAGAGGTCCAGGTAAATTAATTTGAATGAATGAATGACTTTATTTCTAACATAAAAATAAATAAAATAGAATAGAAAGATTTATTATCATCGTATTAAATACAACGAGATTCACAGTTTCCACTTCTGGTCAGTGCTTTAAAACAAATACTTGACAAGACTAAACGAGGCAGATAAAACATATAACAGGTAAAACACACACAGTTATAAAGCAAATAAAACAGGTAAAGTAGATGTAATAAATAAATATAAACAGAAGTGTTACACTAGAAGTATAAAATATAAAAATAGATGTAATGTAAACAGAGGTAATTGCACTTGTAAAATAGGTAGGGTAGATGTAATAAATAAAATGTAAACAAAGATACAAAATAATAACAAACAAGACCAGAGTAACAGTGTCCAAAAAGGAGTAGGTAGAAGTAAAACTTATATTTTCCTACCCCTTTCTCACTTCTCCTCTATTAACTCATATATCATAGAATGATAATATAATATAATATAATAAAATATAATATAATATAATATAATTTAATATAAAATAATATAATATAATATAATATAATATAATATAATATATAAACTATCCCAGATTTATTTACATCCCAAATTAAATATATGAACAGCATCCGAAGTTTATTTACAACCCACATATCCATCCAGTTAAAAAGTAGATATAAACCAACCCTTATCACAACTCTTCCTCATCCATATACCTCCCAAAAATATCTTGTTTTTTTTGCATCTTTCACATTTGTGTCTAGACTCCTGGAAACATGGATGATAAATACATAAAAAACATATCTAACATTCAGTAATCTTAATCTAATAAATAGGGCTATCAATTGATTAAAATAGTTAATCGCAATTAATCACATTTTTGTATCTGTTCAAAATGTACCTTAAAGAGGGATTTGTCAAGTATTTAATATTTATCAACATGAGAGTGGGCCAATTATGCTTGCTTTATGCAAATGTATGTTTATATTTATTATTGGAAATCAATTAACACAAAACAATGACAAATATAGTCCAGAAACCCTCACAGGTACTGCATTTAGCATAAAAAAATATGCTGAAATCATAACATGGCAAACTCAAGCCCAACACGCAACAACAGCTGTCAGTGTGTCAGTGTGCTGACTTGACTATTACTTGCCCCAAACTAAAAGTGATTATCATAAAGTGGGCACGTCTGTAAAGGGGAGACTTGTGGGTACCCATAGAACCCATTTTCATTCACATATATTGAGGTCAAGGGACCCCTTTGAAAATGGCCATGCAGTTTTTCCTCTCCAAAATTTAGCCTAGGTTTGGAGCGTTATTTAGCCTCTGTGATGATGGTACCAGTATCTTCACTCTAGCTTTAAAACTGAGCCCGCTACAACATAAAAATCGCAAGTGTTGTTAATGCATTAAAGAAGTAAGTGGCGTTAAAACAAATTTTCATTAACGCGTTAACTTTGACATCCTACTAATAAACCATGCCTTCTTTTAAAATGTTTTTAAATTGATACTCAATATACCAGGGGATACTTAAAAGAACCCCATCATTAGTTGCATAGAGGTTTTACTTTCTTCCCAAACAGCCAGTTTATCTAAAAAAAAAATAGATCACATAACAAACTTTAATCATCATCAAAGCTACCAATGGCAGATAAACTATTTTATCCTTTTTGAGACATCATCATGGAGAAAAGCAACAATAAACAGTGCAACTGACTGTTTCAAAATGGGGATGAAATCATGCCTCCTGTGGTGACTATTACACTAAATAGAAAATGATGTACATTCACCTCTGAGGCCTTGAACAATAAGTGTGACCACTGGGAGGTAGAAAGAAAATTTTATTGTTGAGTTGAGCCATTTCTGAAACACGGGGTGTACACTTTCTCCACACAAACTAAAGACATGTCAACTATAGAGAATGAAGGGTCATTCTCTACCATCTGACAGGTACATTCCAATAATTTGGGGGTATTATTCATGAAGAAATAATTTGCTAGACAGCAGTTATATTCCAGAAATGTTATACCTCTGGTAAATCAGTACAAACAGAGAGAATTTAAGTCAAATGAATACACCATCTCTAGTCAGTTATGTCAGTGAATCAGAAGGAGAGCCTTTCATTACAGATCTGAATATACGCAGTTGCACAATTTGATGAAACGTTCCAGCACACATAAAGAAGAGTTATGGCATCATCATTTATCATCTTAGCTTTTAAAGGAAACTGTTTTCCCTTGATGTTAAAATCACTCTGTTGCTTTCCACACATGCAGTGCTCTTGGACAATGTAGCAAAGACAAATCTTTAGAGAATTTACTGCATTGTCGATTGTTTTTCAAAACAAGTACTATATATAGGTTACCCTCCACTTCCTTACACATGGGTGGACTTCATAAATGTATCAATCGCAGACCTCTCACTTTGTCTCCCACCATCCTGCTATCAGCAGAGCCCAGTCCAGAGTTGGTTAGAGAAAGAGTGGGAGGAATGTGTGTGAAGTTGAGAGTCCTTTATTGGATCCTCCAACCACCCATTCCACGGCCCTTGTAACAGCAAGAGTGGGCTGGACATGAGATGTCATCACTGGGGCAACTGGAGCAATGTGCCCTGTCCTGATGGCAGGTAAGTGACGTTGCGGGAGCGGGAGAGCAGGAAGGCGATGTCCTCCGCTGCCTCCAGCTTACGTAGCTCTACCAGACCATCACCAGCCTCCATCAGGGAGTTGGCGATGAGCAAGGCAGCCTGGGAATCTCCCTCTGCTGAGATGATGGCCGCCTGCTTCTGTTGCTCTGCCTAAAAGGATAAAAAGATGTTGTGAGCTGCCATAATTCACAATAACTGTGATAGGGTTGAGCGATATGTTAAAATTTTCCAAACGGCCGTCGTCAGCCCAACATCCAGCGATTGCCAATATAACCATATTTGTTAGTCTTTCCAACAACATTGGTTTGGCTGAAATAAACCCATATTTTGCAGTTAGATATGACAAAAAAGCAGACTCGCACGACTGCACGTTGTTTTCCCACGCTGCATCTCTCCCTGCCTGCTGAGCAGCAGCTGAGCAGCAGCTGAGCAGCAGCTGAGCGGTTCTCGTTCGACGGAGGCAGACCATTAAATTAGCAAAATAAAATGACAAACATCACCCAGAAAAAACAACCGGAAATTTACTCAGCCAATCGCAGATAGCTGACATATTTGTCCAATCGCCCAACCCTAAATTATAATTCAACCTTTCATCTTTTTCCCCATAGAGACTGCATACACATTTCTGAATGCACAAGTAGTATAGGGATGACAGGGATGACCTGTGTGTTATATAATACCTTTTCTACAACGAAACGGGCCCTCTCAGCCTCCTGCTGGGCCACCTGCTTCATCTCAACAGCCTCTGTGAATTCCTTGCCAAAGGTCAAGTGTGTCTGAAAGAACACAATACAATTGTTTCTCCAAGTTAAAATCCAACTGAAAAGATGACATGGACATGGTTGCAAAATTTGCCAGAAGCTTCATACCAGTGAAACGTCATCCAAGATGAGGCCGAAGGTGTTGGCTCTTTCTGTGAGGTCCTCACTGACCTGCCGAGACACAAGCTCTCTCTGGGTGATTAGCTCGCCGGCATCAAACCGAGCCTGTGAAAAAAAAGACACACACACACACACACACACACACACACACACACACACACACACACACACACACACACA